>BQNB010141058.1:0-17321 GCA_026074375.1 Tanacetum coccineum
ATGCTCTAGAATCATTGAAAAAATATGGTATGGAATCTAGCGACCCCGTGGATACTCCCATGGTAGAGAAATCCAAACTAGATGAAGATCCACAAGGGAAAGTCGTTGACACTACACACTATCGTGTAATGGTTGGCACCCAAAGGATTCTTCTATTGTTCTAACAGCTTATACAGACGCTGATCACGCGGGTTGCCAAGATACTAGATGAAGTACATACAGAAGTATGCAATTATTAGGAGACAGACTTGTTAGCTGGTCATCAAAAAGGTAGAAAAGCGCTACGATATCTAGTACGGAAGCTGAATATATAGCCTTGTCCGGCTGTTGTGATCAAGTCCTTTGGATGCGATCATAACTTACCGAATATGGCCTTGGATTCTGTGATAACAAAAGCGCTATTGCCTTATGCTTCAACAATGTTCAACATTCTCGCTCAAAGCATATTGACATCAGATTCCACTTCATCAAAGAGCAAGTGGAGAATGGAGTAGTAAAGCTTTACTTTGTCAACATGGAGTATCAGCTAACGGACATCTTCACTAAAGCCCTATGCAGAGAAAGAACTAAATTTCTTATCAACAACCTGGGAATGTGAAGTTTTACGCCTGAGACACTAAAATAGTTGGCAGATGAAGCTGAAGAATAGTGGTGGTAGCTATTCTGATATCCTGTATAATATGTATATATTAAAAGCCATAAAAACCAAAAGGATTTTTTTTCATTTTCAGAAATTTTTATAAAAACAAAATACAAAATATAAAATATATAAAACCAAAGAAAAAATTAAAAAATGAGAAAAATATAAAAAGAGGTAATAATGGCATGTCTTCTAAAAATCAATAACATTTACGGTCTTAGAAATGTCATTCAATAATGATACGAGGCTGTAAATGAAGTTCGATCAGAAGTTCCAAATGTTTTCAAAACATGCCAAAAATGGCTTGCTATTATTTCCGATAGCAACCCGGTCATCATCTTAAAGGCAAGTATTCTGTCAAAAAGAAAACTTGGCATCTCAACGAGAATTTATTCTCAGGCATGGTCTACTTTATGACCATGCAAAGGCTTGTGATTACTTTGCATTACAACCCATGCTTCCTATATTACTATAAGTGTACGCGTGAGTGCGCTTATGTGTTAAAATAAGAGAAATCTTATTTCATGGTGTTTGATTTTCATGAAATAAAATATTAAGTCATCAAAAAATGCTTTTTCAAAGACATTCGACTTCTCAAACAACGACTACAACTCTTTAAATAGAAAACGGGTCATTGTTTGAGGGGGAGAAAATGTCAAATATCTTCTTCATAATAATGATGCGCTTAAAAGTAAAAAGGTTTTTAAACAATAACAGAATAACATTTTTAAGGAAAGTTAATTAAATTTAGCTTATGCTTGCCTTACATGTTATGTGTTTATGCCTTTAGGGAGTATTTTGCAAAAATTAAGTCTATAGGTATGATAGTATAAACATTAGGGACTCTTTGTGCTATTTGTTTAACTTGTATATGCCTTATAAAACTTAAAGTGAGCAAAATGAAAAAAGTATAAAACTACAGGGGTTAAATAAGTAAAAAAAATAAAAAATAAAAAAAATAAAAAAATACCCTATACCTATACCCCATCATTCCTACCCTGTTCCCTGTACACACCAATTGTTATACTATAATTGCCTAATAAATCTTATAAGTAAAAATTTAAAGGGTTTAAGTAACTTGAGGGGTTGAATGTGTATAAAATGAAAATTGTTTCATAACACCACCCAACCCACTTGTCACTTACACACAGAAACATACACTTAAGAAAATATTTTCCCTCACTCATCCTCACTTTGAAATCGCCTTCACTGGTTCTCATCTTTTAGTCGTTATCTCGCTTAAGGTATAACTAATAAATCGTTCTACACCTCCTAAACTATTCATAACTCAAAGGAATTGGGATTTTATTCAGTTTTGAACTCGAAAACCCTAATTCTTGAATTAGGGTTTCTCAAAATCAAAAGTGCATAAATCATCAAATTGATTGAGGGGTTATGATCGCTTTAATGTGTAGAGGACTCGTTTAATGTAGATTTATGTGTGGTGATCATATGAATGAGATAAGCTTGATTATTTGCTCAAAAATTTAGGTTTTTTGGAAGATATTGTAAAAAAGTTGTGGGTTTTGTATTAGGGAGCTTAATACAACTTTCTTGAATGTGCTTAAGTGTTCTTATAACACAATTGATTGAAGCTTGTTGAATATATGTGCTATTATGTATTAAAATGCTCGTTTTATGTATACGTTTGATGATTCTGTTGATTCAAGTTGTTATCATGCTCCTATGTGTTGTTCTCATACTAAAAATGTTATACAAACAAGTGTAAGTGCAACTAAATCGTGTTTGTGAATTTTGTAAGAGAACCCGAAATAGTTGTTTTCCTTTGGGAACCGATCTAATCGAGTCCCCTTAGGAACCGATCTAGTTATAACATTTGAGACCTAAACTAGTCGTTTCCCTTTGGGAACCGATCTAATAAAGTCTCTTTAGGAACCAATCTAATCAAGTCTCTTTAGGAACCGAACTAATCAAAACAGTTGAGGACCGATCTCATCATATTCTTATGAACCTGGTCTAGTCATTTTTTTAGGACCCGATCTAGGCATTTTCCTTAAGGAACCGATCTAGTCAAGTCGCTTGAGGACCGATCTAGTCAAGTCCCTTGAGGACTGATCTAGTAGATTTGATTTATGATCTGATCTAGTCATTCACATTAAGGACCCGATCTAGTTATCGTTCTTAAGGAATCGATCTAGTTTTTCTCATCAAGGACACGATCTAGTAGATTTGTTTAAAGACTCGATCTAGTGAATGTTTTAAGAACTGATCTAGTGAAGGTTATTAGGAACTGATCTAGTGAAATCTTTAAGGAGCCGATCTAATAGATTTAGACCAAAACACTTAAGATCAAAATTTCAAATTGAAGGCAAATTAAAACTTAACTAAGCAAGCTAATTAAAATTGGTTAATTATGGTATCTAATTAAGTTAAAATAGGCTTAAAAGCAAGGTAAAATCAATGTTAACTAAAATACGACTTAGGTTATCTACATTCTCTACTAGTTAGAAAGACCACGATTCCTAAATTGTCAAAGAAGTTGCCTTAATCCCTTAAGCATATAAGTCTATCTAAGTTTCCATTTAAAGGAATAGATCTTTCCAAGTGCTAAAAGTCTTCAAGGTCCTAATACTTAAGGAAAATTCTCACATCATGATAAAACATAAAGTGCTCACATAAAAGGTCTATATAGTTATATATAAACTTGGTTATATAAAAATTATATTAATTCTTTCTTAAGCAGAACCATAGACATCACAAGAGATCAACAACTTGCATTGGATGATGCTTTAGTCGCTCCTTCCAACCGACTCAAGATTGGCAAAAGTAATCTTTGACTAAGCTCAGACCTCAACTCCAAAGAAGCAACTCTTCAAGTGGTGTATGATGTTTTGAAACTCACTCCTTTTTACAAGGCATTCCAGATCACAGAGGATGTTCCAGAAATATACATGCAAGAGTTTTGGGCCACTGCTACATTTTATCACCACTCAATTTGTTTCAAGATAAACAATAAGAAACATATTGTGAATCTTGAGTACTTCAGAGAAATGCTTCAAATATGCCCTAAACTCCCTGATCAGCAATTCAAGGAACTACCCTTTGAAGAGGAAATTCTCACGTTTCTCAGAGATCTTGGTCAAAGTGGAGAGATAAAGGTGATCACCGATGTCAATGTCAACAAGTTGCATCAACCCTGGAGATTATTTGTTGCGGTTATCAACAAATGTCTGAGTGGTAAAAGTACCGGATATGACAATCTTCGACTATCTCAAGCTCAAATCCTTTGGGGCATGTACCATAAGAAGAGTGTAGACTATGCCTACCTTCTATGGGAGGACTTTGTTTATCAAGTAGAGAACAAGAATGTCAAGAGGAGTAATGAGATGTACTACCCTTGCTTCACCAAGGTCATCATCAAATTCTTCATGACTAAGGATTCATCAATTCCAAGAAGAAACAAAGTAAATTTGCACTTTGCCAGGGATGACCCAATGTTCACCATGATAAAGGTTGTCTCTAGGCATAAGGACACACAACTATATGGTGCCATTTTGCCTGATGAATTGAAAAATAAAGCCATCAAAGATTCTGAATACTACAAAGAGTATTATGCCATTGCTTCAGGAGCTGAACCTCCTAAAACAAAAGCAAGTATCAAAAAGAGGCAAGCTAGATCTGACAAGACAAAGACTCCTCCAACTGCTAAAGGCAAAAGACTCAAGACTTCGGCAAAGGCGGATAAACCTGCCAAGAAGAAGTAACCTGCAAAGACGTCTAAAGCTAAAGGTCTAACAGTGCTATCTGAGGTTGCTTTAACAGAAGCTGAACAAATGGAGCTAGCCACAAAGAGAAGCCTGATACAGACTTACAACTCTCACACTAGCGGTTCAGGTACAAATGAAGGAACTGGTGATAAACTAGGGGTTCCTGATGTACCGACATATGCATTTGATGATGAGAAAATCTCTTGGAAGTCCAGTGACGAGGAAGATGATGATGAAGTAGCAATGAGTGGTGATGATGATGACGATGCTGATAATCAAGACGATGATGACAACGATGATGATGATGATCAAAATGATGACAATACTGATAATGAAAATGATGACAATGATGATGATGATGATGGACAAGATCATGAAGGTCAAGATGATGATAATGAGCAGACTGATTCAGAAAATGATGGTGATGACTTTGTTCATCCCAAGTTTCCACTCATGATGAAGAAGATAAAGAAGAAGATAGATTTGATCCTAGGGTTCAAACACCTTCTCATGTTGAATCCACTGATGATGAAGACAGTGATGAAGAAATTTGAGGTGTGAATGTTGAGGGAGAAGAACTGGATGAAGAAGAGACAAACAAAGAGGACGAAGCGAATGAATCATACAGGGACATAGACGTCAATCTGGAGGGAAGAGATACTGAAATGACAGATGCTTCATGCACTATCATTCAAACTACTCAAGTAATAGAAGACACTCATGTGATCATAACTTCGGTCAATCCTGAAGGTCAACAACAAAGTTCTTCTGTGTCATCTAGCTTCGTTTCTAACATGCTCAACCCCAGTCCAGATACAGGTATTGATTCTATATTTAATCTTAACACTGTGTCAACTTCTCTAGTAGATGTTTTGGTTACTACTATTTCTGAGACACCTCTTTCGTCTGCAACAACACTTCCTCCACCACCCACTCCTCTCATTTCACATCTATAACAAACACTAGTTCCTACAGCAGCAACTGTTCCAAGTTCCTCCCTACAAAATTTTCTAAACTTTGGTTCTTTATTCGGGTTTGACCATAGACTAAAAACTTTAGATAACGACTTCTTGGAATTTAAGCAAACAAACCAATTTGCTGCAGCAGTTTCTTTAATTCCCAACATTGTTAAAGCGTACCTTACCAACAAGATGCATGAAGCCATCAAAACAGCTGTTCAGTTACAGTCCGACAGACTCAGAGATGAAGCTCAAGCTAAAAATGAAGACTTCATCAATAAACTTGATGACAATATTAAGAAAATAATTAAGGATCAACTCAAAGAATCAGTTAAAGCACAAGTCTCCAAGATTTTGCCAAAAAATGAGAAGATTGTAAATGAACAACTCGAAGCAGAGGTTCTGACTTGTTTATCCAATGAATCTAAGACATCCCATGCTGTAGCCACCAACCTTTCTAAACTTGAGCTGAAGAAGATTCTCATAGATAATATGGAAAGTAATAAGTTAATCCACAGATCTGATGAACAGAAGAATCTCTACAAAGCATTGGTTAACGCCTACAAAAGTGACAAACTCATACTTGACACGTATGGAGATACTGTCTCGTTTAAAAGACGTCGAGATAATGAGGATAAAGACGAAGAACCCTCCGCTGGATTAAACCGGGGGTCCAAGAGAAGAAGAGCTGGAAAAGAACCAGAGTCAACCAGTGCACCAAAGGAAAAGACCTCCAAGACAACTAAAGGGTCCAAATCTCATCACAAGTCTGCTGGCGAGTCTGCTCAATCTGAAGAACCAAAGGAACACACTGCCAAAGATTTAGAAGAACCCGCACATCAGGAGTTCAAAACAAGAGTTACTGAAGAATAACCTGATGAAGAGACCTCTTAGCTTTCTGATCGGTTTCCAAAACCAGCAAAACCTCCTACCCTCGATCGTGATAGGAATAAGACTTTGCCTGATACTCATGGACCTGTTCAACCTTGGATAAGCTCTTTGGCCCAGATGGAAGATCCACGTGAGTTGTTTAATGAGACGATGGACACTCCTCTAGACTTCTCAGCATTTGTAATGAATAGGCTTAAAGTTGATACTCTAACTCTAGAATATATAGCCGGTCCACCACAATTTTTTTTCAAACTGATGAAAGGATCATGCAAGAGTCTGGTGGAGCTAGAATATTTCTTTGAAGAAGTCTACAAGGCAACCACTGATCAATTAGACTGGAACAACCCTGAAGGTCAGCAATATCCACATGATCTGCGCAAGCCATTACCATTGATACCTAATTCTTGAGGTCGTCAAGTCATTCCTTTTGATCACTTCATCAACAACGACCTTGCGTATCTAAGTGGTGGTGTCTCAAGCCGAACATATACAACTTCAGTGACGAAGACCAAGGCTGCAGATTATGGGCACATCAAATGGATTGAAGATTTGGTCCCTAACAGAATGTGGAGTCAAGTGCCGGTTAGCTACGACAAACATGCACTTTGGGGAATCTCACATTGGGGCCGAAAATGACAACAATTCTATGGATTTGCTGCTAATAGGGTATCTGCTCGTGATTCAAATCTAAAAGCAAATAAAGCTGTCAGAAACTTCACATAATTGAATGGCATAATTTACAAGCATCTTGATTAGATCACTGTTCCGTAGAGAATGATGACAAGCTGATATAAATTCAAAAGCTAGGCGTTACAACACTTCCATTCAAGACATCGAAGACATTTGACTTCTTCTTGTTCAAGGCTAGATGACAAATCTCACTGTAGAAAAACCGCCATCTTTTAATTTCCCTGCGAATGTTTACAAGAAGCATTGTCATCCAAAGGCATGTGGAAGATCTTCAATTAGGTGTCTAAATTTACCAAAAGAAGCTCAACCTCACAAAGCCGGATACATACAAAACAGATTGATGTGTATTGATGAACTACACTAGTTTAGTGACGGTACACTCAATGATGTTTGGACTGCTCTTGATGATCGTCTAAAGGGAATTCGGATGAAGTATCTACCACAGACTATCTGGAGACAAAGTGATAGAGATAAAGCAGGAGCTATGATCCAGGCAATTGATAAACAGCTAAAGACCAGGAGGATAATGCGGAGCTTGGAGAAATTTGTTGGTGGGAGACCGTACGAGGGAGACTTTCGGCTGCTGCAAAGGACCATATGATTTATCATATGATGTCCTCATCAAAACAGGTCAATCCTCGTGAATAATAAAATCTTGTGCATTTGTATATATGTAGTGTAGACTTATGGTGATATTAAGGTGTGCTCGAGTATAAAATTTTCAAGAATTTCTTAGTAAATTCAAATTTTTTCAAATTATTGTACTCAGCACTATCTTATATACCCTCACAAATTGAAGGGGAGCATTAAAATGTTCCTAATAGTGATTATGTAACATTTTGTCCCTGAACGTTTAATCAATTGATATCCAAAATATCAACGGATTAACATTTTGGATAAGGGGAGAAAATGTGATTAAACTGAATCTAATTTGTACTAAAATGTGATCATATAAAATGGACTCAATGCACTCCACACTTAGCATGTACTACGATTACGATGCACATGTTAAGGGAGAGCTTTTAGTGATGATGAAAAACTCTCAAAGTGTAAATATTTTGATATTTATATCAAACACTTTGATTGAACTTTTCAATGATTTTGGAAGGATTGTGATGAAATACCCAAAAGACCGACCATGTACTTAAATTTATAGAGTTATAAGGTGGTTAGGCATAGGTATTCAAATCCCATGATCCAGCCAGAACCGAAGGGATCTACCCAGGGATATCCACTAGATAGTGTATGTTGGGAATAAAATGCTAAGGCATTCCCACTGCTAGTTATATGGTTCCCACTGCTAGAGATTTTTCCCACTGTTAGTGTATCTCTACCACTGCCAAGGTTTCCACTGCTTGAAGACTTTCCACTGCTGATTGAAGATAAGGATTACTCTGAGTCAAATACGCGTTATTGTTATGTTTAGAATGTATTTTTGTGTATATCCCATATATTTAGAAGATTTGGTTAGATACTATCATGTACAGGACTCCTTGGACTATAAAAGGAGTCCTTAGGTTAAGTAGCAAGTGACATCATATATACACATCTTTCATATACTACTCTTATAGCTTTAAGGTTTTGTAAACCCTAGTACTGTCAGAGTACTCGTATTATTCTCTTAATAATATTAAAGCTTTTTGGTTATTCACTATTTTCATTTCATTTCATTGTTATCTTCTTGATCACTAAAGGTTAGATTCCGCATAGCCTTTGGTGAAACTCATTAACAAAGTTTCTCTCATTGTTACCTTGTGTTTATCCAAGATAACAATAACCTTATAACCTAAGGCATAAGATCCAAGTTTAGGAACAACAAGTGGTATCAGAGCTTGTTGAGAAAACTTTGATCAAAGAAGCATAACACTCTTACCTTATTACTAAACCACATACAGAAATGGATTCATATAACCACACAACCAATACCTCCACAAAACCCCCAATCCTTGACACTGGAAAGTTTGAACAATGGAAATTCAGAATCTAACAGTACTTACAACATGAACACTATGCTCTATAGGAAGTCATAGAGTTTGGTGACTCTTACAAAGTACCACTAGAAGAACCAGGGAAATCAGTAGCAGAAAAGAAGAAAGGAAAGACTGTGGCTATAACTACTAAAGACATGCAGAAAAGAAGAAATGATGTCAAGGCAAGAACTACTTTGTTGTTGGCTCTCCCTGATGAACATCAGTTAAGATTCAGCAAATATGATAATGCCAAAGAACTCTGGGAAGCCATTTTGAAAACTTTTGGTGGAAATGAAGCCACCAAAAAGACAAAGAAGAATCAGTTGAAGCAACAATATGGCAACTTCAAGGCTGAAGGGTCAGAAACACTTGAGCAAACCTTTAATAGGTTGCAGGCTATTGTGAGTCATCTTGAGTTCATGGATGTTCCAATTGAAAAAGATGATCTAAACCAAAAGTTTTTGACAAGTCTTGCACCAGAATGGTTAATGTACACCATTGTTTGGAGAAACAGAGATGATCTAGACACAATGAGTCTGGATGATTTGTACAATCATCTCAAAGTCTATGAACCTGAAGTCCAAAAGAAGGCAGGATCAAACTCTCAAAACATGGCCTTCATTTCTTCATCAAACACCAGCAGTGGAAAAGGTGAAGTTCCCACTGCTAGTGTTCCAACTGCTAGTAGTCAAGTTTCCACTGTTAGCACTGAGGTTGCAGCTGCTAGTCTAAGCCATGATACTATCTGTGCATACATAGCTACTCAATCAAGTGGTTCTCAAATCAAATATGAGGACATCACTCAGATTGATGAAGATGATATAGAAGAGATGGACATCAAATGGAACTTGGCTTTGCTGAGCATGAGGGCTGATAGGTTTTGGAAGAAGACTGGTAAGAAGATTACCATTCAAGGATCTGATGTAGCTGGTTTTGACAAATCAAAGGTGGAATGCTTCAATTGCCACAAAATGGGTCATTTTGCTAGAGAGTGCAGAGCACCAAGAAGTCAAGACAGAGGAAAGAGAGAAAGCTACAGGAAGGATCCTAAGGTGGAAGAACCTGCTCCTAAGGCATTGATGGCCATTGATGGCATTGGATGGGATTGGAGCTACATGGCTAATGAAGATGAAAACCATGCACTTGTGGCAGATGATGTAGTTCCAACAGAATTTGCTCTTATGGCCATGTCTAGCTCAAGCTCAAGCTCAGACAATGAGGTATATGATGATTCCTATTGTTCTAAATCATGTAGGAAAAACACAGAAAACCTCAACACTAAGATTAATAAGTTAAATGAAGAACTTAGTGATTGTGAGACTGACTTGTATAACTACAAAAGAGGTTTATCTCAAGTTGAGGCTAGATTAGTAGAATTTAAAGTAAATGAAACTAAATTCTGTGAAAGAATTAGAGTCCTGGAGAGAGATGTAGAAATTAGAGATAATAAAATTGAATCTCTCAAAAATGAACTTGAGGAGTTGAAGAAGGAAAAAGAAAGCATAGATCATAAATTAGCAGGATTTGGTAATGCTTCAAAAGATTTAAATGATCTCTTAGAGAGTCAAAAATCTGCTAAAGATAAAACTGGTGTAGGATTCAATGAGTATACTGTTGTACCTCCTCCTCCTGCCCAAGTTTATTCACCTCCTCAGAGAGATCTGTCATGGACAGGTTTACCTGAATTTGTGGATGACACTGTCACTGATTATACTAGGCCCACACCTAGTGTAGATGTGTCAAAAGATGTTAGGAGTGACCTAGATGGTAATAATACTTCTATTTTTGAGCAAGGAGAAACATCTGGTAGTAATATGTCAAGGCCTATGATTAAGTTTGTGAAAGAATCTGGTTGTCCTAATGCAATTAAAATCAATAATACTGAAAATACTAGGAAACCAACTGTGAAATATGCTGAGATGTATAGAGACACTTCAAAAAGTCCTAAAGTTAGGGGAAACCAAAGGAATTGGAATAATTTAAAATCCCAACAGCTAGGAAAAGACTTTTTGATGCAAAATAAAGCATGTTATAAATGTGGCTACTTTGATCATCTGGCATCTAATTGTGGGATATGGGTGGCTAAGGGAGAAACCTGGCCAAGGGGTAATTATTCTCAAAACAATGTGAAATCCCCATCTACTCATAAGAGTATGACACCCAGAGCTGTTTTGCTCAAATCTGGCTCAAAACCTATTGTGGTAAACAAACCAAAAATGAATGTTGCTCAACCAACAATGACATCTTTTAAAACAGCACATTCAAATGTAAAAAGACCATTTGAAAGAAAAACAGCAGCTAAAAATCAAATTTGGGTTCCAAAAGTTCCCACTGGTAGAACAAAAATTCCCACTGTTGGCTCAAATGTTCCCACTGCCAAGCCAACAGGTGCTGCTGATTTGGGAAACAAGGGAAAAGCTGTTAAGGCCTCAGCTCGTTGGATTTGGAAACCTAAGGAAAATACTTCTGGTCAAGGTTCAAATTTCAATGGTGTATCAGTGACTTTCAAGAAATACCAATACATTGATACACAAGGCAGGCTCAAGTCAGTAATGGCTTGGGTCCCTAAAGAGAACTAATTCTCTTTTTATTTGTGCAGGGCAACATTGATGATAAAGGATATTGGGACAGTGGTTGCTCTAGACACATGACTGGCAACATATCTTACCTTTCTGAGTATGAGCCCTATGATGGAGGATATGTGTCATTTGGACATGGAGGTGGAAAGATTACTGGTAAAGGAACAATTAAAACTGGTAAACTTGAATTTGAGAATGTTTATTTTGTGAAAGAACTAAAGTATAATCTGTTTAGTGTGTCTTAAATTTGTGACAACAAAAATAGTGTTCGATTCACTGACTTAGAGTGCCTTGTGTTGGGAAAAGATTTTAAGGTTGATGATTCTCATGTGTTGCTTAGGACACCCAGACAACATAATATGTATTCCATTGACCTAAACAATATTGTCCCTCATAAAAACTTGACTTGTTTGATTGCCAAGGCCTCTGTGGATGAAAGTATGATGTGGCATAGAAGATTAGGTCATCTGAATTTTAAAACCATGAATAAGTTGGTTAGGAATAATCTGGTTAGAGGTTTGCCTTCCAAAAGTTTTGAAAATGACCATACCTGTGTTGCTTGTCTCAAAGGAAAGCAGCATAAGGCTTCTTGTAAGACCAAGTTAGTGAACTCTGTCTCTAAGCCCCTTCATACTTTGCATATGGATTTGTTTGAACCTACATCTGTCAGTAGTCTTAATCATAAATGGTATTGCTTAGTTATGACTGATGATTTTTCTAGGTTTACTTGGACTTTCTTTCTAAAATCTAAGGATGAAACAGGTAGCATTCTTAGGAATCTTATCACAGAGATAGAAAATATAAAAGACCTTAAAGTGAAAATAATCAGGTGTGATAATGGGGGTGAGTTTAAGAATAGAGAGATGGATGAATTCTGCACTAAGAAAGGTATTAAAAGAGAGTTTAGTAATGCTAGAACTCTCATTAAAGCTGCAAGGACTATGTTAGCTGATGCTAAACTCCCTGTTACCTTTTGGGCTGAAGCAGTTAGCACTGCTTGTTATGTTCAAAACAGGGTTTTGGTTAACAAGTCCCAAAATAAGACACCTTATGAATTGTTTAATGGTAGATCTCCTGCTATAGGATTCTTAAGACCATTTGGGTGTCATGTCATGATCCTTAATACCTTGGACCACTTAGGCAAGTTTGATTCTAAAGGAGATGAAGGTTATTTTGTTGGATACTCCCTATCTAGTAAAGCATTTAGGGTATTTAACAAGAGAACCAAAAAAGTAGAAGAAAACCTGCATGTGGATTTCTTAGAAAATAAACCCATTGAGAAAGGAGCTGGCGCTAATTGGTTATTTGATATTGATTCTTTAACCAATTCAATGAATTATGTGCCAGTTGTTGTTGCAGGAACATCTTCTACTAACATTTCAGGTACAAAAGAAGATGTTAATCAAGCTATGAAGGATAATGTGTCCTCTCTAAGATTCATTGCTCTGCCAAATTGGTTTCATGATGCTCATATGGAAACCTCTAATGATTTTATGAGGAACAGTGAAGCAAATGACGATCCTCAAAAGGAGCAAGATGGTACTGTTGATGTATCTGAAAGCAGTGGAAACACCAATCCTACTACTAGCTTAAAAGACTCCTTAGCTGATCAAGTGGAGCCTATTTTATCACCAACAGTGGAAACTGAAGTTCCCACTGTTAGTACACCTATTCCAACTGGTAGTAGATCTATCCCTCCTATAACCTCAAGTCTTCCCAAGATTATTTTAAGAGGAGGGTCAAGCTACTCAGAGCCACTGTCATTAGGTAATGTGATGGGAGATTTCTTTGGGGATACAACTAATTCAACTAGTTTGACTGAAGTGGAAGTTGACATAAGCAACATGGAGACTGACATACAAGTCAGTCCAACCCCTACTCTCAGAATTAATAAAGACCATCCAAAAAGTCAGATAATCGGTCCCATTAATACTCCTGTTCAAACCAGACCTAAGGCCAAGAATGTAGAAGAACAAAGCTTTATAGCTACAATTCACCAAAAGACTAATCCTGTTCTCTTACAGTATTGTGTATTTTCATGTTTCTTGTCTCAAGAAGAACCCAAGAAAATTGTTGATGCTCTCAAAGATGAAAGTTGGGTAAAAGCCATGCAAGAAGAGTTTCTACAATTTAAGATTCAGAATGTTTGGGTCTTGGTTGACTGTCCTAAAGGGGTGAGGCCTATTGGAACAAAATGGGTACTCAAAAACAAGAAAGATGAAAGGGGAATTGTAATTAGAAACAAGGCCAGGCTTGTGGCACAAGGGCATACTCAGGAAGAAGGAATTGATTATGAAGAAGTCTTTGCACCAGTTGCAAGGATTGAGGCTATTAGATTGTTCTTAGCATATGCTTCATATATGGGATTTACAGTATACCAAATGGATGTCAAAAGTGCTTTTCTGTATGGGACTATTGATGAAGAGGTTTATGTGATGCAACCTCCTGGCTTTGAAGATCCTGAGTTCCCAGATAAAGTTTACAGGGTAGAGAAGGCTATGTATGGACTCCATCAAGCACCTAGAGCTTGGTATGGTACTCTGTCCAAATATTTATTGGCTAATGGCTTTCAAAGAGGTACCATTGATCAAACATTGTTCATCAGAAAGCACAAAGGAGAATTCTTGCTTGTACAAGTGTATGTAGATGACATTATCTTTGGATCATCAAATCTAAAATTGTGTAGAGAATTTGAGGCCCTAATGCATGACAAATTCAAAATGAGTGCTATGGGTGAACTCACCTTCTTTCTTGGATTGCAAGTACTATAAAAGAATGATGGCATCTTCATTTCACAAGACAAATATGTTGGTGATATTCTCAAGAAGTTTGGGTACACAGATGTAAGGACAACAAAGACTCCCATGGTTAAGGAGAATCCTTAGGGCAAGGATAGACCTGGAAAAGATGTGGATCTTCACTTATATAGATCCATGATTAGATCTCTTATGTATCTTACTGCATCAAGACCAGATATTATGTTTGTTGTTTGTGTCTGTGCTAGACACCAAGTGACACCTAAAGAGTGTCATCTTCATGCTGTCAAGAGAATTTTTAGGTACCTAAAAGGTCAACCTTTGCTAGGACTTTGGTATCCTAAAGAATCTCCTTTTGACTTGGTGGCCTACTCAGACAGTGATTATGATGGTGATAATCAAGATAGAAAATCAACCACTGGGGTTGTCAGTTTTTGGGAAGAAGGTTGATATCTTGGCAATGCAAAAAGCAGACTATTGTGGCCACTTCAACAACTGAAGCGGAATATGTGGCAGCTGCAAGTGGTTGTGGATAAGTTCTTTGGATACAAAATCAGTTGCTGGACTATGGGTACAATTTTATGAACACTAAGATATATATTGATAATAACAGTGCAATTTGTATTGTTAAAAATCCTATATATCACTCAAGAACAAAACACATTGATATAAGACATCATTTTATAAGAGACTGCTATGAAAAGAAGTTAATTAATATGGATCATATTCATACAGATGATAATGTTGCAGATCTGTTAACTAAACCTTTTGATGTGGGAAGATTCCAGTACTTAGTTGTAAGTATTGGAATGCTCAATCCCTAAACATGTCTTTTTCTTAAGTTTTGTAAAGTCTTGTATAGGATTTGCACTGTTATTAGATCAATATGTGTTAATACTGCTAGTGTAAAAAGCAATTGTTAGTCATTTTTCCCACTGTTAAGTTTCCACTGCCAGTGTAAATTTTCCCACTGTTGGGTTAACTTTCCACTGTTAGTGTTTTTCTTGGTTTTGGACTAACAATTGCAGGTTGAGCATGTCATGAAAAGGTCTCTATGATGTATCAAAAGTGGACTCACATCATGTTGTAAGTCATACTATCTATAGGAGCCTCTAGGATTAGGGTATTCATAGAATACTCATGGCCAGTCTTAGACTGTCCCCACTAGTGAGTGAAGGTTTTATGACAATGAAGGCCAGTTGAGATACTTGCTAGAGTTCTTAATTTTCGAGGCACTATAGTGTGAAATCTCATTCATGGGTTATACACAAATTTGGCCCACAAGAGTTGCCCTCATGTCTCCCTAAGCGATTTTAGTGTGCATGTGGTGTGCTGTGGCATTTGGGTGTGTAATTATTGGAGAAGGGTCTCATACTGCCAAGACACTTGACCTAGTATGGATGTGGTAGGGTGGTGACCAAGGGAAATTTTCAAATGGGTTAAAACAGGGATACAGTGGTTAATATGTGTATTAATTTTTCATGGGTCAGATAGCGAGCAAAGGACTCATGATTTCATGCATGTCTATCTTCTCATCCAGTGTGTGTGTATGGATAGGGTAGAGCTTATACTTTTTGATTATTGAAAGATAAAATTTAATATCCTTAGGAATATTTCCCACTGTTTGACCAACTCGTTTCCACTGTTAGGCTTAGACTTTCCACTTTTGACTAATTATTTCCCCGCTGACAAAATACCATTGGTACTGAGTTTGACTGAAAAAATTGTTGCTTAATTTATATAACGTTGAGATATTTCTCTCCGCTTTCTTTGGCTATAAAGGTTTCATATGATTGGTTGTTTCAAGATAATTATATTATTTTAACATTGACTTCTTCATCTTAAAGGTTTCAATATCTTGATTCGATCCCAAATCTATCTCTTTAGAGTCTATAAAATCTCAATTGTAGTCATCCACAGTACCAACTCATCTAATCATATCTTTCCCAGCACCCTAAACACAATGACAAAGCTTGCTTTTTGCGATTATCACAACATGGTAGCTATTTTGGAGAAAACTAAGTCAAATACCGACTTCCATTAGATAGTGGACTTCCTTTAGGCCTCTCACATAAGGTATGCTTTAACTGTTCATCCCAATGTTTATGTTTCACACATCCAATAGTTTTGGTCCACTGCTAGGGTCGAAACAGTGGATGGAGAAACAAAGATTATTGTTAAGGTTAATGGCAGGCAACGTACTATTACTGAATCATCAATCAAAAGGCATCTCAAACTTCTTGATGACGAAGGTATCAACACTTTGCCTGACAATGAGCTTTTTAAAAACCTTTCACGATTGGCTATATTTATTATCACCAAACCAAAGATTTTCTTTTCAAAAAGTCAATTTTCCCCATCAGTGTAAGTTTCTCATTCATAACATCAAGCAGTGTTTAATTCCAAAGAGTATTGGTTTATTAAATAATTTAGTAGTAACATTGCCACGGGTTAATGTGTTGTTTAGCCACCAACAGAGTTTATAACTTCTCCAAAATGATTTTTGATGGTATGGTGAGGAATGTAAAAAGTAAGGGTAAATTTCTAATGTACCCTAGGTTTATTGAACAATGTTTAAAAATGGGTCAATTTGGTGTTATCAAATATTCTAAGGTTTATGATGTGCCATTTCACACTCAAAAAGTGTTTACTACCCTAAGAGTCAACAGTCCAAGTTTTTCTCGTAGGACTGTACAGTTGTTTGAATCTACGTTAGTTCCACAGGGTGAAGGCTTAGAAAACCCAATTGAGCCCCAACACACACCCTCAGCTGAAAATGCATCTCCACATCCAGAAGATCAAACCACTTCTCAAGAACCCCTACCATAAGAATCCTCAATTCCATCACAATCTCATTCTGATATTTCCACACCTAGGAGGATAACTAGAGGGACTATACGGATTTCTCAGTCTAAAGTCCCTTCATCTAGAGCAGATGAGACTGCGTCTCCAATAGGAGATGACAGACATGGGGAGGCTTTCCCTACTGCCACTAGCTTAGATGCAGGGCAGGACAGGGAAAACATTGCTAAGACCTCTGCCATGCCCCATGAAGCATCACCAAGGGTTACTTCTCTTGGTGGTGGTGAGGGCAAGATGCAACAAACA
>BQNB010141060.1:0-17320 GCA_026074375.1 Tanacetum coccineum
AACTCAATTTCTCTTTCAATATTTCTATTTTCTTCAAATTTCAACTTATTTTTGAGTTCAGAAACTGTTTTTATTAAACACTCCTTTTCCTTAGCTGATTGTTCGTAGTGGGATACCGGGATGTGACAACAGCAGTTAAGAATGACATCATGTGATTAATTGCGTCAATTGGATCATCCCCCTTTTGGAACACTGGAACAACTAGACTGGAGTCTGGTTGGGAAAACTCAGGTTGTTGCTGTTGATATGTTGTGGGAGCATATTCCAACTGTGGGATTGATGGTTGTTGAGAATAAACGTTGTGGTGAACGGTGGATTGATACTCATTTGTTGGATAAGTACTTGAAAGAGGTGTTGAGTATTGGTGATGTTGATAAGGTGTAAGAAACTGTGAAGACTGATATGGTGAAACGTGCTGTTGAGATAGAGACTGTTGGTGAGGGTGTAGATGAGATTGATAAGCTGGCTGAGTTAACTGATGAGATGCAACTAAAGCAAGAGGATCAGGGTTGCGTTCATGCATCAAACGAACTTCAATTGCATGTCGTTCATGTTGTTGCAGATGAGCATGAAGTTGATCAACATTTGTAGTGTGCAAATCTTTGACCAGTTTAACATCAGTGACAAATTTGCTCCATTCATCAGGAAGAGTGTTTAAGAACTTGGTGTTCACTTGAAACTGCTCCAAAGGCATCTTGTAAATGTTCATATCATTGAGTAACAGAGTGAACCTCAAGTAGTACTCATGCAACGTCTCTCCTTTCTTGTAAGTGAACTTATCAAATTCATCATACAGCTTGCACTCACGTTCTTGTTTGGTTAATGATGTTCCTTGCATCAACAGTTTAATCTTCTCCCAAAGATCTTTTGCCACACGATGTTGACTCACAAGAGCATAGATTTCAGTTGGTAGGCCTTGAAGAATGATGTTAATTGCTTTGATGTCGCAATCTGCTTGAATGGCTTCAGCTGGAGTTAGCTCAACATATTCCTTTAGCCTAGTTACTCCATCCTCAGTGATTGAGGGCCAAACAAGTGGTCCTTTTTCAACAGATGCAAGTATCATTCTTCCATGTGGTCTATTCATCATATAAAGTTCCATTCTGCTTTTCCATGAATCATACAAGTGTTTTTCCAGCATCGGTGGTTTGTTGTCTCCTCCAGAGAGAAGTGATTTATCAGCAAGAGACGTCATTGTGATATCAAAAGATTACAATTTGATCGGTCGGTGGTAGAAAGAAATTGTGTTTGTTATGTTATTGATGAGTCTTGAATTAAACTACACGGGATTTTACGATTCTTGACAAAACCGGGAAGACAAATGTTTGTTTCACGGGATTTTACAAGTCAACGAAATAACCGTGTAATTTGAAATTGAGTTTGTTAAGTTTGAATTAAATTTTCACTGGTTCGGTCCTCTAGTTCGAATGGCTAGTTCGATCGTTTCGTTCGAACGGCTAGTTCGATCGTCTCGTTCGAACGGCTAGTTCGATCGTCTCGTTCGAACGGCTAGTTCGATCGTTTCGTTCGAACGGCTAGTTCGATCGTCTCGTTCGAACGGCTAGTTCGATTGTCTCGTTCGAACGGCTAGTTCGGTCCTAACTGGTGAAGAACGCTAATTCGATCAACACTAGAAGTCGCTAGTTCGATCCTCGCTCTATCCGCTCGTTCGATTATCTTGTTCGAATAACTAGTTCGATCGACTCGTTCGAACCCCTCTAGTTCGATCCTAGCTATTACGAAACACAACTTTTCAAAACTCAAAAAAACACGATTTTTAACGATTTTTAGCAAAAATTCTTGAACAACTAGTATTACTAACCCTATAGGAACAATAAAAATGAAAACTTTAAGGTTTTTAAGCCAAAAAATTTTAGTTTTGTATCCACTTTATTTGCTCTTGTAAAGGGTTTTGAATCAATCAACACAAAAATCTAAAACACACCACTCCACAGGGCTTCTTGATACCAATGTAGAATACGTATAATCTTAAGATCAACCAAGACCAATAAGTGAGATGGGGTTAAAGAAACACTAATACCCAAATCGTACAAACCAAAAATCTTATATCCTCAACGCCTCAAAAAAGAGAAAATGGAAGCTCAATATGGATAATTCCTCGACGTGATTCGAGCAGTTCGAATCAACATACCTCTTGTCGATGTTTTAGCCGGAATGCCCAATAATGGAAAATTTCTCAAGGAACTCGTGAATAATAAACACAAAATTAAACAAATTTTAGCCGCTTTTCTGAGCGATGAAAGTTCCGCCATACTTTAGAACAAAGTTCCACCAAAACTCAGAGACCCTGGAAGTTTTCTCATTCCATGTAATTTTAATAAATCTTTCTCATGTAATGCTTTATCCAACCTTGGTGCTAGCATCAATCTCATGCCATATTCCTTATACGTAAAATTATCTCTCAAACCTACTAAAATGAGCGTAAGATTAGCCGACCGATCATTCCAATATCCTGTTGGAATAGCTGAAAATATGCTCGTTGAAGTTGGTAAATTCATTTTCCCTACCGATTTCGTTATTCTCAAAATAGAAGAAGATAGTAAAGTTCCCCTTATCTTAGGAAGACCTTTTCTTCACACTACCGATGCAGTAATTCGAGTTAAACAAAAGCAACTCAATCTCGGAGTTGGATCTGAACGAATGATCTTTCATATCGATTCTGCTATGAAACATTCCTATTCAAACGATGATACATGTTTCAGTATGGACATCATCGACGAAATCTTAGAAGAAGATTTTGATGCTCTTCTCGATGAAGGTAGTGAAATCCTCCATTCTATCGAAGGAACCATCCTCGAAGAAAAACTCTATGATGAATTCGATGAATTCATGGCAATGACTGCCGATTAAAACTTTGAATCTGAATCTGAAACCGAAGAACCACCATTTGAAAAAATCACCTTCAACACCGATTACAAGATTAAAACATCTCTTGAAGAACCTCCTACGGATCTTGAACTCAAACCTCTTCCTGACAACTTGGAATATGTATTCTTGGAAGAACCCTCTTTTCTTCCTGTTATCATATCATCTCAGATTTTTGAAGAAAACAAAAATAAACTCATATCCGTTCTTAAAAAACACAAGCAGGCCTTTGCTTGGAAAACCACAGACATTTCTGGAATTTGTCCATCTTTCTGTAAACATAAAGTTCAACTCCTGGAAGACAAAAAACCGGTTGTTTAAAAACAAAGAAGATTAAACCCAAACATGCAAGAAGTTGTAAAAAAGAAATAGTTAAACTACTCGACACATGTATCATTTATCCAATCGCCGATAGCCCGTGGGTGAGCCCTATTCACTGTGTACCAAAGAAAGGTGGTATTACAGTTGTAACTAACGAAATAGATGAACTTGTCCCAACAAGAACTGTTACAGGTTGGAGAGTATGTATTAATTATTGAAAACTCAATGAAGCAACTACGAAAGACCATTTCCCTTTGCCATTCATGGACCAAATGTTAGAAAGACTCGCAGAAAATAAATACTTATGTTTCCTCAATGGTTTTTTTAGATATTTTCAAATACCAGTCGATCCTATGGACCAAGAAAAAACAACGTTCACATGTCCTTTTGATACATACGCTTATAGAAGAATGCCTTTCGGTTTATGTAATGCTTCAGCTACTTTCCAAAGGTGCATGCTGGCTATATTTCATGACATGATCGAATAATCCGTCGAAGTATTCATGGACAATTTCTCTGTCTTTAAAAGCTCTTTTGATCACTGCTTGAACAATCTAGATAAAATGCTTCAACATTGCAAAGATGCACATCTTGTCCTTAACTGGGAAAAATGTCACTTCATGGTAAAAGAAGGAATTATGCATCGACACAAGGTATCCGAACAGGCCTCGAAGTCAACAAAGCAAAGATCAGAGTAATCTCTAAACTTCTACTCCCTACTAATATCAAAGGTATTAGAAGCTTTTTAGGACATGCCGGTTTCTACCGAAGATTCATTAAAGATTTCTTAAAAATTGCCCGCCCTCTTACCAAGTTGCTTGAAAAAGATACTCAATTCGAATTCAATGAAGAATGTCACAACGCATTCAAGTTATTAAAAGAGAAACTCACATGTGATCCTGTGATCGTAAGCCCAAACTGGAATCTTCCGTTTGAACTCATGTGTGATGCAAGTGATTTTGTAGTAGGAGCAATCATAGGTCAAAAAGATGGTAAAAATTTTCACCCAATCTACTTTGCAAGCAAAACTCTCAATGCAGCTCAACAGAACTATGCAATCACTGAAAAAGAACTTATGGCTGTATTCTTTTCCTTTGACAAATTTCGATCCTATCTAATTCGAATCCATCTGGTAATATCAAGACGATCGTGCCACACTGAACACTCAGACTCTTAGACACCTATTCAAGTAACAAGATGCTAAACTAATGCCTACCGTATAATACTACTCTTACAAGAATTTGATATCAAAATTAAAGGCAAAAAAGGTACAGAAAATGTTGCCGTCGACCACTTATCTCGGATTGAAAATGATGAAACAAGTGATGAAAGTACGATTAATGATAACTTTCCTGGAGAAGCTCTCATGAAAATAAACACTAAAGACGAACCATGGTTCGCAGACTTGGCGAATTATTTAGTAAGTGATATCATACCTAAAGGAATGACGTACCAGCAAACGAGCAGATTTTTCTCCGACCTCAAACACTACTTCTGGGAGGAACCCTACCTCTTCAAAGTATGTTCTGATGGTATGATCAGACATTGTGTCTCTGGACCAGAAACCTGAACAACTTTAGATCAATGTCACCACAGACCAACCGGTGGACATTATGGACCAAACACAACTGCTAAGAAACTCTTAGACTCAAGTTTTTACTGGCTGACCATCATCAAAGAAGCTCATACTCATGTTCGCCTTTGCGAAGCATGTTAAAAGACAGGAAATATTTCAAAATGTGATGAGATGCCCATTAACATCATTCAAGTATGCGAATATTAAGACATATGGGGTATCGATTTTATGGGACCCTTTGCGAAATCATACAAATTCAAATAGATTTTAGTCGATGTCGACTATGTATCTAAATTGGCCGAAGCACAAGCTCTACAAACAAACGATGCCAGAGTTGTTATTACTTTTCTGAAGAAACTATTCTGCCATTTCGGAATGCCCAAAGCTCTCATAAATAACTCATTTCTGCAACAAGATAATGGAAAAACTATGAAAAGATATGGAGTTAACCACCTATTATCTACATCGTACCACACACAAACAAATGGTCAAGTTGAAAACACAAACAGAGCTCTCAAAAGAATTCTTGAAAAAACCGTTAAAGACAATCCTGCCATCTGGTCAAGAAAACTTGATGATGCTCTGTAGGCTTTTCGTACAGCTTACAAAACACCAACCGAAACAACGTCATACAAGCTTGTATACGGTAAAAACAACCACTTGCCATTTGAAATTGAACACCATGCATACTGGGCCCTGAGAAACTGTAACCCAGACTTCATCGCTGCTGGTGAAAAACGAATGTTTTAATTGCACGAGTTAGACAAACTCAGACATCAAGCCTATGAAAATTCTTGTCTATACAAGGCAGGAACCAAAGTCTGGCATTATAGAAAACTCAATATGAGAAAAGAATTCAAACACAGAAATAAAGTGTTGCTCTTTCATTCAAAGTATAAATTCAAATAGCCGAAATTAAGATCTCGCTGGCTAGGACCGTACCTAGTAAAACATCAATATCTATCCGGATATGTTGAACTATATGGAAAAGATGAAAAAACATTTATTGTTAACGGCCATCGACTCAAGCTATATTGGAGTCAAAAATAATCTGATAAGACGTCTAAAGATACCCCCGCACCCGTATTAAGCTCGAGATGGATAGATCTCATCTAGGATTTATAACATCCAAGATTAACAACATGCACCGAAAATAACAATAAAGAACAATATGTGTCACAAAGTTTATTATTCATTAACGTTTCCCCCTCTTAACCCCAAAACACAATCTTGGGGCTACACCAACTAACTATCTAACTATGGTGTACACACACACCTTTTACTATTCGACTCTCATCAGTCGACTCTGCTATATCTAAAACCTATGTCTGTGATCTCTTTATATAGGGAAATCATGACATACATAATGCAGATAAGTAAAAAACAGAAATAAATCATTTAAATATTAAACTTGATCTTCTGATATCTTCTATCTTCATAAGAAGATCTTCATAATCTTTATCTTTTGATATCTTTGACTAAATCTTCCATAATTCTCCACCAACTTGTAGAATTCCAATCTGCAAGATTTTAAGACTTATGTTTCATTCTTTTATTTATTTTGTCTCATCAAATCAAACCCAACAATCTTCCCCTAGTTTTTTTTATTTTTTTAGCTGATGACAAAACAAACAAAGTCGTGTACGAACTTCATCATAAAGCTAAAGCTTCCCCTAAAGTTGAGATGTAGTCATCTCCTTGAATGAAACAAAACTTCTAAGCTTCCCCTTAATCAGATATCCTTTATATCATGCCACCATATATAATAAGCTGCAAATCAATAAACTTGTAATCTTCTTTCCTTTTTTGTAATCATCTAATAGGGGTCTTCTGTAGATAGGCAACTTGGATCATAACAGCTACCAACCATATATCATAACTACTAATCTACCCTTCTAACGACTCAAAGTACCCGCCATGATGCATAATAAGAAAAATGACTCTGAGCAGTAGAAACACAAATTAGCAGTAGTAATAAATGACTAGCAGTAGTAACGAAACACTTCCCCTCAAGTGGTGCATGTAGATGGTTAAACATTTAATCAATAAGCTTCCCATGAAACCCATATGTTAATCATCTCTTGAATCTTCAAATTCTGTAGGCTCTTTGTAATGAGCACTGATGAAGAAAACTAAGTATAACGAACTTGATATAGAAGTAGAACAACCCAAACTTGTGTCTTATATCTTGTACTATCCACGTGACTCTAAACTTATAAATAAATCTGTGAAATATAAGTAGATCGCAATCTCTTGACAAAAATCCTCATCTTTTATGAGACACATAACTAAGGTGATAGCAAATGTGAGCATTGAGCACCATAAGAAAAATCACGCACCTTTGCTAGATTCTGACAAGTCTTCGTCACAACATTGTAAGCACGAATAAGTTATCTTTAAACGTTGTAAGCCGTTTAATATATGATAAGAACACGCATCCATGAAATTCCACTTCAACTCCAAATAAGTTAACTATCGTCTCCGTAATCAATTATAGCAAATAATCTCAAAACTAAGCCATATAATCAATAAGAATAAACTATTATGAAAAATAGTTCTGTCCGAGATCCAAACGTGTGTGTCATCTAATATCGGGTAAAGCTACCAGTATTAACTGCTTTTAATAGCAGTACAGACTATGAACTGGTAGTATTAATTTTCTTGGCCAGCAGTATTAAGTATCAACGCAGCAGTACTAACAAAAACATCTGGCAGTACTAATGGGAAACACGAAACGATCCACTAAGAAACTCATAAGCATGTAACCTCCTAGTTACAATGTCTTTCTAAACACAATCTGTACTAACTCTTCCCCTTAAACCAACAGTATTAAAAATATGAAGAGCAGTACTAAGTTTAGTTTGAGCCCAAAAGCAATACCAACTGCTAACCCTAGCAGTATAACTCTCTTACGATCAACAAGCAGCACAAACATAGCAGTATTAATCAAGACGAGCAGCACAAACGAGTTAGAATTGTTCTTTTTGTTTTCTTGGCAGCATAAACGAACAATACTAAGATCATAAACGAGCAGTATTAATAATAACCACTTTTTAGTGTCACAAAACTGACACTAATTCTTCATTCTCTTGGCAGTAGTAATATTACCTTGGCAGTATTAACAAAATAACAAGCAGTATAAACTTTTAACGAGCACTAATTCTTCATGAACTTGTACCTTGTTGCACCTCATTTGATCAAATAATAGTAGCTGCTGCTTTCCCCCCCCCCCCACCCCCCCCCTTGATTTAAAAAATATTTGTGGCAACTGAGACGAATATGCACTATACCAAGGAGCGGCCAAACCCTAGACGAATTAGGGTTTTTACCAAGCCATATCACAACAATACTTGCTGCCTTCTTGTTGTCACGAACAAATCAACCAACAAACGTTTCTTCTACAGAATTAGAGTTTGTGAACAACCCTAATATTTACCAACATCATCTTCTTTTTTCTTCATAGGTTCGACTTCAAAAACCTTGTAGATCCTAGATAAAGAGCCACAGGCTCTGATACCAATTGTGGAGTCTAAATAATCTGATAGACTCTAAGATCGTTTAAGCTCGAGATGGGTTAGATCTCATCTAGGATTATAAACATCAAATATTAACAATATGCAGCGGAATAATAACAATAAGAATAATGATGTTTAACAAGGTTTTATTATTCATACGTTTCCCTTTTACCCCAAACATAATCTTGGGGCTACACTAACTAACTATCTAACTATGGTGTACACACACACCTTTTACTATTCGACTCTCATCAGTCGACTCTGCTATATCTAAAACCTATGTCTATGATCTCTTTATATAGGGAGAGATCGTGACTTACATAAGAAGATAAGTATAAGACAAATAAATCATTTAAATATTAAACTTGATCTTCTGATATCTTCTATCTTCATAAGGAGATCTTCATAATCTTTATCTTTTGATATCTTTGACTAAATCTTCCATAATTCTCCACCAGCTTGTAGATATCTAATCTGCTAGATTTAGTCCTTATGTTTTATTCTTTTATTTATTTTATCTCATCAAATCTAGAATCCCAACATATATAATGAAGAAGAAGATTATAATGACAAAAGAGAAGCAGACACTCCATTCTTTCTGAAAGAATGAACTCCAGAAGCAGGAGTCTAGCTAACGACTCTCTTAAAAATTAAGCACTTCTTGGGAGGCAACTCGTGCTTTATTTAAGTGTAGAGGAGTCCCTCCTCCATTCACCTCCTCTTTTTTTTCTAAAAAAACCCAATATATTTACTTTTTGTGTGCTTTTGTGTGTTTACTTTTATGCAGGTAATATAGCTTAAATCTAAAAAATTATGGAGTATGCTCAAGGATAGCTCTTTCGCAGCTACATTTCTCTATGCCCTGGGAAGTATCGTTTTCCATTAATTTTTCCTATTTTTTTTGTTTATTAGTTATCACATTGAGGGCAATGTTCAACTTAAGTGTGGAGGGGAGCTAAATAGGAAAAATTAAGAGTAAATTGCAGATATGCTCCCTGTGGTTTCCTCAGATTGCACGTTTAGTCCTCACTTTTGTGAAAGTGCAGGCGGCCTCCCTGTAGGAAAATTTTCATTGCACTTTCCCTCCCTGACAAGGACCATTTCTACACAAAAGTAAAACAAAAGTGTTGCATAAATGGTCCCTGTCAGGGAGGGAAAGTGCAACGAAATTTTCCCCACAGGGAGGCCGTCTACACTTTCGCAAAAGTAGGGACTAAACGTACAATCTGAGGAAACCACAGAGAGCATATCTGCAATTTACTCAAAAATTAATCATATCTCTCCATGTTGGCCCTGCCAAAAAATTTTCAACTAATATTTTATAAAAAAACTTTAATATATATGCTTTCCTTGACAAATATAAAAAATTCTCTTAGTAAGGATAATCCAACCGGATTGACACTATAGCTAGCACAAAACCAGTCCACTAAATTGTGAGAATCTAAAGCCTTAAAAATATTCGGGTACCCACCTTTGGTACCTAAGATAATTGATGCCTTTAGCTTGTTCGAGTTAAGGTTTGAAGGCAATTGCAAGTGTCTCATCCATCGTTATGGCTATGTATTTGTAATTTGTCACCTTTTCTGGAACATTAGTATTGGTTGAAAATTATATTTGAGTGAGTCGGTAATTTAGTAGCTCTATAACTTGTGCTTGATCATCATTTACTAGACCGCGGTAAGATTAATTTATAGAAAAAATCATATGTTATGAGGTGAAATAAATCCCGCAAGCTCCTATATCTGCATCACTCCCTTTTAGTGCTATTTCGCTGAAGAAATCAAAGTTAAAAAGAAGTTTCGTGCCAACCTTAGTTATCGTATATATATATACTAGTGGCTAAGCCCGCCTGATGGGCGGGCATGACTTGTAATTATTGTTTACATTTGTTTTGTTTTGGTAATTATTGGTTTTTAAAAGTTGTATATAAATTCATGTTAGATAATCGGAGCTTGTAAAAAATGATGTCATAACTTAGCATAAAGCTTTAAAAAATCCTTAGCTAAATCTTAAAGCTTATGTACACTTGGGGTGTGTTTGGCAAAAATAGTTGTATATGCTGTAAGCTGTAAACTGTAAGCTGTAAACTGTAAAGCTGTAAACATGAGCTACAAGTTGTATCTTTTTTCAATAAAAGTGTTTGGTAAATTAGTTATTGATTGTAATTATAAGATATAAAATAACTTAAAAGGACATATTTAAATACATTATAATATGGTTGGAGGGTATATTAGTAATTTACAGTTTTAACAGCTCTTAAGAATTTTAAAAGCTTCATTTTTTTAGGAGCTATTTGTTTAAAATAAAAGCTTGAAGTTGATGCATCCAAACAGAGCTACTTGTTTCGGAAGAGATTATTTTTATAACAAAAAGCTTACAGCTCTATAAAAAGCTTCAAAAAAGCTCCTGCCAAACAGGCCCTTGATAAAATCCACATGAGATGATGTTAAAAGCAGTAATCTAAAACAAAGGAATATAATTATAAATCTTCTATATATGATAAAGTACAACAACACCATGTACATAAGGACCCCCAAAGTATACATGATTAAACTAAAATACTACACAGAACCTGAACGTTATAACGATAGCAATATAAATGTTTATTAAAATGAGAGATAGTTAACGTTGCCTTGTATTCAAATGCATTGCTCACTATAAGTCATGTTTGCCTGCAACTACCTACACACACGAAAAAACAAATATGTGATGAAAAACTTCTATTAAAGAAACATCCATTTGCAGATAGTTCAAGACAATGTTGATGTTTTGATTGTTTACAAATTTGATTTGTACTTGACATCAGGGTAATATATTTTACAAACACAGTCGCAAAGAGGCAAATATAATATAGCGTAATACAAAGAGCTATAAAACATAGATTTTGTTACCCCTTAAAACTCTTTTAAGGGACAACAACTGTTGTTACCCTATGTATAAATGGTATTAGTATAATTACCTTGTACCATTGAAGTTCACGCTACATCTGCAAAGCTGCGCCAGTTATAGTACTTAGTCGATGAGATGAGGCCAACTTTACAGAAATATGTAAAGCATTCTCTTGTCCATGAAGCTCACCTGCTGCAAACGCCTTATGGCTAGACATTTGGTACACAAGATTGTACATTCGTACTTGGCATTCTTTGATGGCTAAACGGAACAAGGTATACCCTTCAAATTCAGACCAGATTATGCCTGGGTAGGCTAATATGCACTCCTTGATAAGCTTATAAATCCCATATTTTACTGCTTTAGCTATTGTAGATCCTAACATATTGCTAGCAACTATCAGATCTTTTTTTATCATAATATTGCAGAATTTTTTCATAATTGCATTTCCCATTTCAATTTTTATTTTGATATCTTTGATATTCTTGATTGCTGGAGCTACAATAACACACATTACATGATCAAAAAATATTATAAATGACAATAAACAAATTACAGTAATAGATGCTTTAACTTACCCCATGTTTATACTTTCTCAAAAGCTGATTCTAAGTTCTCTTGCCTAATTCTCCACTTCTAAAAAGGAAATAGATTTGTGATACATATACATTATGAGATAGTTAGTTACCGTTAAAAGAAACATTAATTAACACGTCTTGAAATTAATATACATGAAAAAGTACAATAATAGGGTGCTTGGGATTGCTTATTATAACAGTAACTGTCTAAACGGGGTAAACATATAAGGTATTCATGTTTAGGTAGGTTACATAAGGAGGACGGGTTTTTAAATAAAGTATCAGTTCATAATCCACATACTAAAAGAAGTTTGAAAAACCTATCTTTACCTCTTTAAGGAATTCAGGAAGGATGACTGGTCAATCTAAAAATAATCAATGAAACCGAGAGTAGTATGATATGATATTCCCGGGTCGTTTATCCCCAACGAGGAGTGAATTGGAAAGTCGAAAGTTGGTTTGAATTACGATGCTTGAATGGAAAAAGATTTGGATTTTGTTTTTCTAATTAGAATGCAAAAACAATTAAGGAAAACCAAAAACAAAAGCTAGAATGAGTAAATCCTAAAACGTGGACGGGAAAGTAAAAACGTGAGTTAAAACAAAACTAATTTATCCAAAAATTTAACCCTAAATGATATATAACTTTTTGAAAAAGCTAATAATAAGCAACTAAAAAAAAAGGAAAAAAATTTTGTAACGTTGCAAATAACACGAAATAAGCACAACAAAATCTGGGCAGTATTACAAAAAAACAAACCCAACAATAAGTAACTAAATGACAAAAAGCTAATATATGTCCCTACACTACACCTATTTCAGCAGCTAAAACAAAAATAAGAGGGCTAAGAATTTTAAAAAGACAGATAAGCTATGAAAAACAAATAAACTCAACAGTACTAACTTAAAAAGTTAGTGCAGCTAGCCGCGATCTAGTACTGCCTAGCTAAGGCCTTAATAAAACACAATGAAATAAGAATGAAGCAATTAAGCTAAAACAGATATTTAACTACCCCTAATGAGCACTCAAGCATAAAAATAAGCAACTAGAATAAGCTAGAATGGCAAATAAGCTAAAAATTAAACACTTAAAATTAACTTTTTAAAAAGGCAAATAAGCTTAAATAAGCTCTAAACTAAAGACAGTAAGCGAAAATGGGCTAAATCTACTCTAAAAAGCTAAGCTAATCCTAAATAAGCAGAAATAATAAGCTAATAAGCAAAAATGCACTAACAGCACTAACAACACTACCAGTACTAACTAAATACGCTACCAGTACTAACTTGGAGTTAGTACTGTTAGGGTAAAAGTCCAAAAGGAAAACTAGCAGTACTAATTATGGGTTAGTACTGCTTGTTCCAAACAGCACTTTAAGTTTTCAAAAGTCATTTTTTTTTCTATTTCAAGCTGATTCGATCCTAAACTGTTAAAAACAGATCATCAAATAACAATATAAGACACTTATAAGCAGACTTCAATCAATAATAAGCACTTAAATAAGCTAAATTAATCCAACAGTATTACTCATGAACTACCAGTACTAACAAATTACACTACCAGTACTAACTGATACACTACCCATACTCTAACTAAGAATTCGCAAAAATCACTTATTTTAAACAAAAAACTAAGAAAGATAAGCACTAAACATCATAACAAAGCATAATAAGCAACAATTTCAATGGCAAATAAAGCAGAAAAATAAGAGATAAACAGTTTAAGAGCATATAAAGGACAGATTAAAAGCAAAACTAAAATAAACGACATGAAAACATTAAGTAAGCATAAGCAGGCATAAACTATCATAAATAAGCATAAAAAGACAGAAAATAAGCAGTTAATAAGCACTTGTACAAGTAATTAAGCAAAATAATGAAAAAGGACACTTACTTCTCCCTTGCTCTAAACAGGGATTAAAGAACCTAAATAAGCTCTAAAAACCTACCCAGCTTATAAATAAGCACTCTACTGAACCCATAAGCACTTCCTTTATTTGCTTATCATCCAAAAGCTCAAAATGCCAAATTCCTTACTAATGAAAACTTAAAAGCTTAGATAAGTTTTTGAGAAAGCTATCCAAAACACCCCTGATTCAAAAGGCTTAGAAGAACTTATGAAAAACTTTTGAAACTTAAAGACACTTAAAACTGGAAAACGGGTTTAAAGAAGAACAAATTTGAATTTCATTAACTTAAAAAAATTATAATACTTGGGAATTAAAAGTGCATAAAACTAATTAGAACTAAACTAGGTTAAAAAAACTACATATATTTTGTTCAAGGGCTTACAACTGCCCTATTTATACAAGAACCAAGAAGATTCTAGGTCTTGTGTTTCTTTGTAGAGAGACTTCATCTGTGTGTTGTTGTTGGTGAGTTGAGCCAAAATCACCATCCTATGCCGTCCAATTTTTGAGTAGATCCACCAAGCAAATGATCTTGACCATCATGATTTCATTGTCATTTTATTTTGCCGAATGAGGGAGTATGGTGATTCCAATGTGTTCAATGATCCATTGTGTGGGGTGGGTTTATAGTTTTAATGATTTTTTTAGTTTGTTTGCTGGAGGTAGGAGACAATGAACAGTACTTGGGTACTGTTCATTGGCGGGAAAGAGGGGTTTATGTCTGTTTGTTTGAGGGTGCAGGGGAAAGGTTTGTGGAGTTGGCAAAACAAGCCCTCCAAGAGTAATAAAGTCCCTGTCGGTGGATTCAACTTAGGGGATGGCAGAATTGTCCCCCCCTCAAAGTAATATAAAAGGTTTGCAAAGTTAGTCCCTAAAGGACCTAACGAAGGTTAAATGGCAATGGGCCTTAGCAGTTTGGGCCGGCTATAATAATAAAAAGGAAATGGGCCTTTTTATTTAAACTTGGGCTTAAAGTCTTCATGTAATTTACTAATGGGCTTGTCCGGCTCATTAGATGGGTTCTGGTGGGCCCATCAAGTATTCTTCGGTGTCAGCTCTGGTTTTGACCGTTGACTTTGTCTTTCGTGGACTTTGGCTTTGATTTGACTTTGGCTTTTCCCTGCTTTTCCATTCCGTGCTTGGTTTTGTCCGCTTTTGCTTAATTTTTCGTCCTTTTCTCGGATATCCGTTTCTTGCACAATATAAATGAAAACATACAAATACAATGTATTTTTTGGTACGTTTTTGGTCATTTAAGTCCTATTTTAATGGTAAAAAGTATGTGTAATTAAACGCATACCAATAATCCACATACTAAAAGAAGTTTGAAAAACCTATCTTTACCTCTTTGAGGAATTCAGGAAGGATGACTGGTCACATCTATGGTAGGAAAATTCCAGCAGGCCCATGTAGCTCAGCTCCCCAGGCCCTCCCCATAGCTATTGCACGTGCTTGTAAAGCATCATTCAATTGTATGAACCATATATCAGCTTGCCTGCAACAAAAAGAATCATCCTGTGACACCATATACTTATGAGTGTTTGGAATTGCAATTATTTTCTGCTTTTAACTAAACAAAATGAGAAGTTTCTGATATGCATGTCAGGAATTGCCTTTTTTAATGTGCTTACCAACGGTCAAAAAATGCAAATTTCTCTTCATTTGGCGCAAGCCAAATTATTCACTTTTGCAATGGCGCCGGTAGGTGAAGGTGCAGTGGCGCCGGTTTGACATGGGTCCACGTTGGCGTGGCGCCGGCCTCAAGCGATTACTCCCCATACTCTTATACAATTTTTAGTGTCTTGCCAATATGGTTTCAGGATAACTTAGTAGCCCGCCCATGATACTATTAGCCCACTTTGATAAACGTAACCATTTTCTTGTAAAGTCATCACATCCAGAACCAAGATAAGTCACTTGCTAAAGACTTGGTTAGGTTTATATTGATGATTGATCAGCTTAGGAGTTTGATACAAGTTTTGTGTTGATGGATATCAAATGATTAAGGTTTTTGTATCGAGATCTTTGATGTTTGGTTCTCAATAGTAACCATCATCTACGCCACTCTTAATCTCATGTTCAATACGCTATAATGCAGCATTGGTTGTGAATGCTCGCATCACCGTCCTATATTTTTTTCATACGTTCTCATGGACAATAGTATCTGCAAATTGTGTCACAACGTGTTGCAACAATTGTTCTAATGGTTTGTCAGAATGTTACACATACAAATATTAAGGAAACAGATAATAAACATATAAATAAGAATGATCATCCATTCTAGTTAACGCAGTTGGGTACCTCTCTTTTAATGTACTTGCTCTCTGGGTCGTTCAATAGACCTTCGAATAATATAAAGCATAAGACATCACGGGTACATAAGTCTACAGGGCATAAACTCTAATTACCTCAGTAGCTCCATTGTTCCCAGGATTTTCTTTATAATGATCTTATGAGGCTCTAAGGCTTTGATTTTAATCAAACCATCCACTTGGAACTCGCTTCTCTCATGTCTTTTGTGCATGATCATCAAGCTTATAAATCACCAATGTTTTCAAATAACCTGCCTATAAGAGACACGGAAATGTTAGAGCTTTATTAATAAGCATGTTTTTCAACGATTAATCAACAAAATATGGATTCTAAAAAGCCAACCAAACAGAATAAAGATAGATAACATGAAGAGTATGAATGCCTGATGGCGTGTTGATGGTGCGCTTTAGTCAACCACACAGTTTGAGGCCCTGAAAAGTCAACCACATAATACATATACCTTTAAACATATGCATGCCTGATGATAGTATTAACATCTTATTGAGTTTGACAAATAAGGAACTCTAGAAAGTAGAAAGAGCAAAAAGGTTAGTTACTAAAATCTGTTGATGAGGTACAATTAACATATATTGTTTAGATACTGGCTTTGCAGCTATTAGCAAGTTTCAAAGTGATATGATTACTTGGTTACTCACATACTTTATATATGCTATGGTGTTAGTGTCACACCCCGCCAAGGCAGAAACGCGAGGCGTAAACAAGAATGGATATCATCACAACACATGGTGTCTATATAGAGATTACTAAAATGAAAACTAAAGTAAAGCAAAGACACAAAGTGTCATAACAATACCCAAAACCTAATGGTGTCTTTATTAATGAGAAAGAGGTCTCGTCAATAAATGACATACAAAACATAATCCAAACAATTCATGCAAACGCATTTATTCAAACAGAAAGCATAAAGAAACTCCAAGCATCCTACGGTCTCTTCTAACCACTTCGCTCTATCTTAGCACCATAAAGCTCACCTGAAAATGATGCTTAAAACGTCAACATAAAGTTGAGCGAGAGTCATAGGTTTACGACATACAACAATATCTAAAATAAACTTTCAATTAGCTGCTGCAATTACCAAAACAATTCATGACACCAATTAACAACAACGGGACGGAACATGCCCACGATCCATGATAATTGCTTAATTGTATATTAAATTACCCAGGATTTTGCCAAATAAAAGCCAAAAAAATGCCAAAAGAATAGAAAAAGGTGTGCTTTTATGTCTAATTGTGCAGGAAAGGATTGAAAAGACAAAAAGAAGCAAAAACAGTCAAATACCGACAAGAAATGGGAAAAAGACAAAGACAAGAG
>BQNB010141061.1:0-17320 GCA_026074375.1 Tanacetum coccineum
AGGTTAATACTCTAAACCGTGATCCTAGTTCATTTATTCTATAAATATCACATCTTACGATCTGCTAGTTTTTATCTATTTGGAGTTGTGGCTATGGTAGTGTATATTTTAAGTTTCAATCTTCGGACTCGAATTTATAATTATGGAACTAGACTTTGCTTAACATATAAACACAGTAAGCTAGTTTCATTTTGTCGAGTTTCAGACAGTGGTGGATCCAGGAATCCAACACAGGGTATGCACTATATATCTCATAATGGATTTTACGGGTCGGGTTTCAAGAACTATTTTTTAAAAGCCGGATCTACGCGCTTGTTGGGTGCAAATTGCCTTGTGCTTGTTGGGTGCAGAGGTGCCCCACCCATTACCAACTGAGCTACGCGTAATTGGCATGTTCGTTGTGTATTTTAATGTCAAGACTTTACCATCATTAAAAACATAAAATATGTAGAACTATTTGCCCTAGTTAGTGCCTTTGTCTCCTCACTCTCCTCCTCCATCTTCTTCAAAAGTACCTGGCATGCTCAAAATCACCAGAATGGTTTTCAATTTTCTTCTTGTTTTGAAAAAGGGTGATTTAGATTAAGGTATTTTATCATAATTTTCGTGTGTTTTAGAGGTTGTGCACTTGTATTTTTCAGTGTATTTTATATTAGAGGATATAACGACCCAAGCCCGAATGTGAGATGAGTCGATTAGGGCTTTAAGTTTCTAGTATGTTCTATGTTGCCATATTAATACATATCAATAATATAATCCTCTCACGGGTTTCATTGTCTAACATGGTATCGGAGTGAGTTTGATCCTCAGACTTAGGTGGCTAAGCTGAGCTGCCTCTTTTATGCCACCCCGTCAAACCCTAGTCGTCACCATTTTTTTAAAACAAAAAAATGTTTATGCTCTGCCTTTGTTTTTGTTTCTTTTATTTTTATGTTGTTGCATGATGAAGATTATTCTCTGCTTGTTGTCGGATGTCATCATCAAAATTAGTTATTTGCTTTACTACTATTGCTTTGCTCGCGCTTTGTTTTGCTTTTGCTGCTGCAGATGCAGATTTTTCTCTGCTTGCTATCGAAGGTCTTCATCAACACAACTTTTATATTGTTAATATTCATTTAATTTTCTCATCCAATCCAAGCTTTCGCGATTTCACCGCTCGAATTTTGAGGGAGTATTAGAGGATATAACGACCCAAGCCCGAATGTGAGATGGGTCGTTTGGAGTTTTAGGGTTTCTAGTATGTTCTATGTTACCATATAAATAATATCAATAATATAATCCTCTCACGGGGTTTTCATTATCTAACATTTTATAGCCACTTATGAAAAAAAAATTACACTACTCTAATTTTACAGAGGGTATGCATGTGCATACACCGTTGATAAGCTAAATCCGCCCCTACAACAAAACCAAAAGAAATGTAATTAATTATTTTCCTAGTTTGTATTTTTAGCTTTGACATGTATTTTCGTTCAACTATTATACAACCCGCCTGCTTCTTCTTAAACCTCGTTCACCATTGGTATGCATTTTTATTTGCTTCACCAGTGTTGAATTTTTTTCTCTATAATTGTTCAAAAACACCATTTTATAACTATATCCCTTTCGCTCTCATTATTCCATTATTCCTTTTCTGAGATATATGTCTTATTCCATACGTCCTATAATTATACTTTATGTTTCCTTTTGAGTTGTCTCAAATTAATTGTTCACTTTCAAAGATAAATAGAAAATTTAGATTAAGTTTACCATATCACCATTTGAGGTTATTATTACAAATTTTAAAGAATATATAAATTAATTGGTTAAAGGTAAAATTGTCTTTGTGCAAAAAGTAAGAGCGAGAAAGCTGTAATGATGATACTTTTCATAAACTGTGTATTTTTTGTCGGAGGACAATAATTATAAGACGGATGGAGTAGTATATATTATTTAACATGTAATCATCTTCATGTTCATAACCATCAATCCACCATCCACTTTCATACCACATTAAATAACCACCATCACAACCACCACGAAATCAGCCACTCACCACTAGGGGTGAGCATATCGGACCGTCGACCGGACCGGACCGGAAGACCGGACCAAAGGTATTTCGGTCCGGTCCGCGATCCGGTGTTTTGGACCAATTCGGTCCTCGGCCCGGTCGGTCCGGTCCTGTCCGACCAAAAACCCGAAGATTAAGCCGTGTAAGACCGGACCGGACCGAAGACCGAAGACCGACCCGGACCAGACCATTTCGGTCCGGTCCTCGATCCGGCGTTTTGAGTACGAATAAACAGGAAGCTTTGAAAAAAAATGAAACAGCTTCGTGCCACTAATACGAAATTCCATGATCTAAATCGCATCCTATAAATTACCAATTCGATAATTGATCCAGTTTTCAACTATACATATGCTAAATGAGCATTGATATTTACAAAACGTACTTCGACTTTAACTTTTTTACTACTAGGTCATGAAATTCAAAATAAATCCAAAATCTTAAGAAAACTAACAAGAATTAGTATGAAAAATCAATAAAAGCTTTTAAACTATACCACCATCCGCCCCGCCGTCCACCGGGAATGGTTTATGGGTATGTGGTTTTAGGGGATGTTAAACCAAGATTATCATGACTAAAACAAACCGTCTTTCTTCTCCATTCAAGCAAGTAACACATACTGCCTTCACAACACCTTCAAACCTTTAAACTATCAGCCACATCACCTCTTTCAGATTATCATGACCGCCATCTCCTTCAAAACATCAAGTTACTAGACCCACGTCATCGTCTTCACAATCGTTACATGATCCGTTTGGATTTAACGAATGCCGCAAGCAACCCTCTCAAGAGCCGACGATGATCCAACTACAATAGTGCCACTGATCACAACCTCAACGCCGACCCAACACCGAACCGAATTTCTGTTCATCATAAAGAGTGAAAGACCACATGACACATCATATGGATTGGTTTTAACAAATACATAAAGTCAATCCATATTTGTTGTTGGGTATGTATACACTGATTAATAAATATGGGTTGTTAAGCTTGGATTGGAGTGTCAATTACAAGTAAACTTAAATTATGAATAAAGATGTTGAATTTAGGTAAAAGACATGGTTGAGGATGTGTTTGTTTAGTTAAGATAAAGTGAATATACTTGGTTGAATATGACTTTTACTGGGAGATAAAGATTGGGTTAAGATATGAGGAGATTGATATAAATGTATTTCATAAAAAATGATCTTTTATTCTTCTATTATATAGGCAAGAATGAATGGAAGAGTTAAAGAACCCTATGATATGTGTGTTTGTACATTAAAGAAACAAACGAAGTTGGTTGGTATAAAACAGGAAAGCAAACAAAAAAAAGCCAAAAGGATGGGGAAGAAGACAAAAAAACCAAGCAGATTAACGGTTACTGTTTGGACTAAGTAGTCAAGGACCAACGGTGCAATCAAATTTGGAACGAAAAGACGTAAATACCTATCGTGCGCAAGGCGCATGGGAGAGATAACTAGAAAAAAACTGTCGTTACGTATAACGGGGCGTGAAGAACCAAACGGGCATCAAACTGCGACTTTAAGGACTCCGTACAAGAGTCTCTGTTATATGAGGACCAAACGGGCAAACGAAGTTCACATCAGGGACCAACGATGTAATTTACCCAAATTAAAATTATTATCTTCATCCGCCATAAATTTAAAACCTGATTTATTGCAAGAGTGGTGATATATATACCTAACAATGAGACCTACTAATAAACTTACTCCATTCATTTTTTGACAAGTGTCATACAATTATTCTCTTTCATCATTTACCACCAATCAACTATTTAAATCCACCAATCATATCTTTAGGTCTAATTTTAGGTTTAAGTTTTAGGCACACAAATCATTTTTTTATTACAAAAAGAAAAAAGTTTACAAGGACCAAAATCATATAATCATTAAAAAATAAAATGTAAAATCATTTTATAAGAAAAAAAAAACTAATTATCCAAAATCACGAATAACAACCTTCCACACAGAAAAAAAGGAAAAAAACTCGTGAAAACAACTCCGGTTAGGGTTTCATTAAAAACACACACACACACACACAAAAAACACACATCATTTGAATCATTCATTTCCATCATCTACAAAACAAAGGTATGATTCTACGAATCCATCCATTATTAATTTAATAATAATTTATAATTCTAGGGCTTTAATTATGGACACCAATTTAGGAAATGATAGTTCCAATAACATAGATTCACCACCATTAGTTAACAATACTAGCTCAGATAACGTACTAGATGCTTCTGATAGTGTTTCGGTTGAGTCCGAATCCAAAGAATCCACTCCGGTTAACGATTCCATGTTTGACGACGTTTCCGCTAATGAAAATGTCGTTAAACATGGTTTTCAAGTAGGTGATATGGTTTGGGGAAAAGTTAAGTCGCATCCGTGGTGGCCTGGTCATATATTTAGTGAAGAGTTTGCGATTCCGTCTGTGAGGCGGCGGAAGCGTGATGGGTTGTTGCTGGTGGCGTTTTTTGGTGATAGTAGTTACAAATGGTTTGACCCGTCGGAGTTGATACCGTTTGATGTGAATTTTGCCGAGAAGCATAAGCAGACGAATCCTAGGCAGACGAGTCATAAGGCGTTTGTTAACGCGGTTGAGGACGCGATGAATGAGGTGAGTAGGAGGAGTGCGCTTGGGTTGTCGTGTATGTGTAGGAGTAAGGATAATTTTCGGAAGACGGATGTGGATGGGTTTTTTGCTGTTGATGTGGTGGATTATGAGCCTGGGGCGGTTTATTCGATTAATGAGATTGAGAAAGCGAGGGAGAGTTTTAAGCCTGGTGCAGCGCTTGATTTTATACGCAAGTTGGCTTTGGAACCTACAATAGGAAGTGAGCATACTGGTATTGATTTTATTAAGGACAAGGCTAAAGTTTTTTCGTACCGAAGGGCGGTTTATGAGGAATTTGATGAAACGTATGCTCAGGCTTTTGGTCATGATCCGGTTCTCCCATCACCTGCATCTTCTCAACAACCGGCTTCTCGAAAAACACAAAATAAAGGTATATAACTTGTTTATACGTGCTACTGTTTCCTACCGTATGTGCTTAATTTGTTAGTGTATAGGAACCGGGTGATAACTTTGTCACAAACTAGATGCTCTCTTGAATCATAGAACTTAAGAAGCAACTAATGACATGGGTGAACTTTTAAATTGTTGTTTGTTGTTTGGTTTCGTAAGTTATTGTATCATATTTTCTTGCATGTGAAAGGTGCTCTATTGCACAACAACGATATTATTGGTACATATAGTTTATCTTCTGCTTGTAGCCTATACAATATAACAATATATTGGGAACTGACGCATTGCTGAACACATCCACAAAATGGATACGAATTTTTAGTCCAGGATAAATTGAGGAGTAAAGTTAGAATTGTTTCAGTTGACATGCTTTGTATGGTTGGTTCTCATATTAAAGAGTAAGGCACCTAGCCTAACGTGTGCATCGCCCTCGGTGCAATAAAGATTATACATAGCCATCTTGAGATTTGAAAAATACAATAATCGTATACATAGTCTACTGTTTCCAACTTGACATATAAGTAATATGAAGAATCTTGGTCACCTATTTCGTATAAAGTATTTTGCCTAAACCTCTTGTGTTATTTGTCTGCTGTAAATCTTTTGCATAAAAAGAATTTATGTTTTGTTTTATTATTACTTACAGAAGTAAAATGTAGCTGCTAATTAAGTAGCTTTTATCATGTATACACTTCTCATCACAGTACATAAGACACACGGAGTGTATACATTTTGTTTTGTAGGTTTGCTATATGTTTTCAGACAAGATAGACTAGTGTGTTTCAGGCTTAAAAAGATGTGCTTCCTCTCCTTATCTAAATGCATGAATTCAACTAATGTTTTCTAAAATAGTTGGTCAATTTATGGGGTTTTATTTCTTCTCGTTCAGACACATTAATCACTGGCCTCATTTGATCAGCAAGGAACAAATGTTTGTTTATCTATGGGTAGAGTTGACGTTTCGTAAATGTTGGCTCGGGAAAAAAATAATTGTCTAAACATACTTGGTGTTAGCATTTCAGTTTATGTCTATCTCATAGTCACAGGAAACGCTGACTCGGCCGCGTTTCGGATCGTTCGTACCCAAACGCGGTACGATCGCGACTCGGATCGCTCGGGATCGCGATCTGGATCGCTATATTCGGCGTACCCAAAGAACATCAATCAGCGTACCGAAGTCTATTGGGTCGACGTACCAAAATGAATCGGTACAGCGTACCAAAGTTAATTGGTATAAAGTCTATGTATCTGGTTATCGAACCGTACCAAAAATGAACGGGTACAAGCGTCTTTGTACATTTACAAAAAGTTAATTGTGTATGGGTACCAAGAGTGCGATTGGGTACAGCTTAGCTTTTAACCAAATGTGTTTAATTGTGTTTTAAACTGATAATTAAATCATTATCATTTTTCTCAACTTGGAACTGAGAGTACTTTCTCTTAAATAAAATATTATTAGATTTCATGGTCATTTTAACAATCTTTTTAACAATCTTTTGGGTATTGATATATATCATATGATATTTGGCATTTTGGCTTATATGTATACTAATTTAGAAAAATAATGTTATTAATAATATGGTACATCGTACCAAATCGGGTACATCGTACCAAATTTTATGGTACATCGAACTAAAGCGAACCGTAGCGTACCGAAATGAGCCTACCCCCCCTCGTAACGAATTTTAGGGACCTAGCGAACCGCGTTCTCGTTTCGCTATCCCGTACCGAAGCGAACCGCGTTCCGTGTGACTATGGTCTATCTATTTTAGCGTTCCCAGTACAGTTTTCATTTAACTACATACTAAAGATGTTTTAGGATGTTGGGTCATTCTTGACACGTGGGAGAACTTTATGTTGGTACTTTTAGAAGCAGCTCTCATCTAATAGACATTTTCGTCAGAGAATTAGTAATACTTCTGCATTTGTGTTTACGTTTCTTTAGTCAGCCAAATGAGAATCATTTTTTAACTCATTTACGTTTCTTCAGTTTCTACATATACACCATTTCTGTGTTTTTTGTTTCTCAGCATTTCCAAAACAAGGTAAACGAGATCATATTCATATATTCTGTTTTTATTTTCCTTTACCAAACACTCCTAGGGTTTCAAGGATCACGATGTCTGATCATGCTGCATGCAGTGTGCATGTACTGCATTTTTTTATGTCTGATAACAATTGTAGCTTTAGCGAGTCCCTGTTTTCTATTATTCTTGTTGCGGTATACATGCCAGTTCTTTTTAAAGGAGGCATAACTGTTTTTATTAACCTGTACCTGATAATTTATGTTTACGTGGTGTTTACTGGACTTTGGCATGAACCAATATGTTTTCACCAGGCTAAAATTATAAGAACCAATCTGAGTCCATAAAAACCTATTTTGTTTGTTAATTCTAGTGGTGAGCTATTAAATAGGTCTACATGCTTTTTGTTTTGTCTTTAATGGGTTAAACTTGTAAGATATTAATTTGGGGAACACATCATATCATATGGCTCAAGTGGGTCGAACGAGTTGACAGTTGCTATAAGTGAACGTATAAATGTGTATTGCCTACAACCTGCTAACTCCAGTTATCTGAAATTCAGATGATTGTTGTAATAATATAGTTATATAACCATATTTAATGCAATACTATTTGTTTATAAAAGATGGAGAAAATACTGGTTATGGGTCACTGGGGCCAGTCAGCTTTGCATTGTACTAGAAGGGCCTGTTTTGACCTGAATCTGTTTGATTGAGTTACTGGTTATGGGTCACTGGGGCCAGTCAGCTTTGCATTGTGCTAGAAGGGCCTGTGTTGACCTGAATCTGTTTGATTGAGTTACCCAACCTGGCTGACCCGCCCGTTCCGGCCGACCAGTTTTGAGCTGTACTGAAAGGGCCAGTTTTGACCTGAAACTGTTTGAATTTGTTACCCAACCTGGCTGACCCGCCCGTCTACAGTTATTTTTTATTTTTTACATTTTCAAATCAGCAAGTGTCCAAATCAATATAAATGTATATTATATATCAACTCTTGGAAAGTTTTGTAAAAAGTTTAGGAACTCAAAAATTGGGTACAGTTCTCATCATCTCCCTTAACTATCACTGGCACGTCTTACCTTCTTAATCTACTTTTTTGGTAGTTGATATATTTTTGGTAATTCTTTGTAAATCCTCTCCCATGGTCGAATTTGTACATGACACATCTGTTGTTTTTTTTTATTCTTTTTTGACAGGTCCATTAAGTGGGCCTCGGAGATCTGGTGACACCTCAGGCAAGGGAAAGGAATCTGCAAAACCTAATAAGCCCAAAGATCATGCTAAGAAAGATAAGTTTCTCCTTAAACAGAGAGATGAGTCTAAAGGCGTAAAAGTCAACCGAAAGGAAAAAGTCAAAGCAACAATTTCTCCCAAGGTTGAGAAGGACGACGTTGCAATTGCTGCTACTGGTGACTATGTGTTGCAAAAGAGAGTTACAGCTACAGATGAAGAAACGGATACAGGGACAGCCAATGTGAAGTACAAAGCACCTTCAAAAGATTCAAGTACGGAAGAACCTATCAAGAGCAAGGTTGATGATGATGAGAAGGTGGTTGTCTCACCAGTGGAGGACAAGAAGGCAGATTCCGATTTAGTAGATGAGAAAAAGGTATTTACCCAAAATGACACCTCAAATTCTGGTCCCCACAAAACGATTGCTTCTCAAAGAGCTGATAACGGGCCAAAAAAGGTGAAGAAACGTCCTGCTGGAGAGCTTTTGCCCGAGAAGAAAAAGAAGAGAAAGAAAGAACAGTTGGTAGATAAAGAGAAAGTGTCAGCTGAAAAACCTCCAATCGAAGATCCAGACAGAACCGATAGTAAGCCTACCACTTCGTTGTCTTCAGATACTGCAGGAACAAAAGAGAGTAATTATGAAATAGAGCTTCCACGAGCACTTGGTGATTTACGTTCAGTTGCTCTTGACCCATTCATGACGATTAAGAAAGGAAGACTAGCTAAAATGAGGAGGGTTTTCTTAAAATTCAGGTCCCTCGTGTTTCAAAAAAGTTTAAATTTATCCCCACCAGTTGATGACGAGGAAATAGATACCACCACCCAATCTAGTAAAGCTTCACAGAATGGTGTAAAATCGGGAAGACCTGATGATCCCACTAAAGGTGGGCGGAAACGGGGCCCTTCTGACCGCCAAGAAGAAATGGCTGCAAAAAAGAAAAAGAAAGTTGGTGAAATTAGAAATTTAACCAAGGAAAAGAAGGTGACTAAAAAGATTGATGAACCACCCGCACGAGATGTTAAACAGCCGGTTGTTACAACATTGAAGAGAACAGAGCAACGGGCCCCATCCGTGCCGACTATGATAAACTTAAAGTTTCCACCAGGAGGATCTCTACCATCGATGAATGAGTTAAAGGCAAGGTTTGCACGTTTTGGACCAATGGATCATACGGCTACTCGCATATTTTGGAAGTCGTTCACATGTCGGGTGGTTTACAAGCAAAAGGCCCATGCTCAAGCGGCTTATAGGTTTGTGGTTGAAAGTAACAGTCTCTTCGGAAACACAGGTGTAAAGTGCAACCTCAAGGAGGTTGGGGAGCCTGAACCAGTTAAAGTTCCAAAAGAAGACCACCATCCAGCCATGGAGGACAGGCCATCGGGTATGGTTTCAGCCTCACCAAGTATACAGCTGAAATCAATATTGAAGAAATCGAGTGGTGAAGAGGCAGCAGGGAACAGTGGTAGAGGGCGTGTAAAATTTATGTTGGGTGATGATGAAAATCAAATGAAGAAGAATACTGAGAATAAGAATGGTGCATCATCTTTTTCTTCTACTTCTTCTCATGCAACTGTGGATTTTAATAGTAAGAATTTTCAAAAGGCTGTTCTTAAGCCGTCTTCTAATCCATTGCCTCTTCTTCCTCTTCCTAATACTACTACTGTTACTAGTTCAACAGCTCAATTTACTAGACCACCACCCAATTCTAAGCATTACGCTACACAACTAGCTCCACCGCTAGCACCACCACAGCTACCTTTACCACCACCGCCACCACGTCCTGTAAATTATGGGAGTGAAATGGCAAAACCAACCCCAGCACCACCACTTGCACCACCGCCTGGGAACTTTGTTCATAACTTAAGACCACCAAATATTGGTCCTCCCCCAATACCCAAAGTGGATATATCGCAACAAATGTTAAGCCTTTTGACAAAGTGCAATGAAGTCGTTGCAAATGTGTCTAATGTGTTGGGCTATGTGCCGTACCATCCTCTTTAAACAAAAATCAAAGAATAAGAGTGGAGATCTTTACCATAGACGATCATAGTCGAGTCCAAAAACGGCGCATTTGGGATAAACGGAGTTGAAATTGAGAAAAGAATATAGACCAAAAGAGGGAAAGGATTTTCATTTTTGGTTTTTTAAGGTGGTGCCTCATGTTATGGCATTTATTTTCCTTGTATTGTTTTTAGTGTTGGAATATTATCAGTTTTGGATGGTTGTTTTATGTTGTATTTTGTTGCGCTTGCTCGTAGCTTTGTATAAACTATATACTAGAAATCTTGATATGGGTGATAGACTATATATATTTCCTTTTTCGCATGTAGGGTGGGGGTGCGTGATCGATAAAAAATAGAACTATACATGATTTATCAGCCGAATAAAATCAAAACTAAATTAATACAATTTCATGTTTTCAATTGTACAACACATTTCATCACTGTCAAACCCCAATTGACCCCTATTTAGTTGACTGCAAACCAAATAGCGGCAGACACCAATATTATATAGTCATCTGGCATGTGATGTTCACAATGTTTATTCTTTCACTTTTCGACATGATAAACATGTAAATTTATAAACGTGAAAAAGAGAAACCAAAAAAGTGGTTCTTTGATTCAATGACATGTTGGATGAAGGGTGTGTGCACCCTAGTTAGGGTGTAAACGAGCCGTGTCGAGCCGAGTACTACCATGCTCGAGCTCGACTTAAGCTCGGTCGAGCTTTAGATTTCGAGCTTGAGCTCAACTCGTCATATAAAACTCAAGCTCGAAGCTCGACTCGAGCTCGATTATTTTCACATTTAAGACTGGAACTCGATTTTTTTTTGAACAGCCGATTCATTAAAAAAACTAGCAAGGCGCTAGGAAGAAGAAATTACAAGGAAATAAGCGAAGAGTTTTTTAACCAATCTATCCAACTAAAACATGACTTACTTCTAGAACTACACCATGAAAACGAAAGCGCAACAATATCATCAAATAATCGCCCTTTTGACATGTTATTAGGACCGAAGATGATTTGATTCCGGAACTTCCAAGCTAACCACCAAGTGATATAAAAAACGCCTTGCAAAACCATCTTAATCTTGGACGAAAGCCGAAGACTATTAAGCCACGACCACCATTCTTCATAAGTAGATACCTCCAACACTTTAACGTCCCACCATCTGATAATAACCTTATACAAATTCTTCATCATGGGACACGCAAAGATGTTAATACAAATAATGTCTAAAACGTTATTTATATTTTTCGACTTCACTTCTCAATGTTTTGATAATAACAAAATGTAAAAACATTTACGATAAAAATAAACGTTTACAAATTATTAATCATAAAATTCTATTTCTAATATTAGTGATCACTTAATGTATGTACAAACAAATCATTAAGCATGATTAGTGATCAAGAAAATAATTTTTTTAAACCATCACATTTTTAAAAAAGTATTTTCACAAAAATAAATATACAAAATACTTTTTAATCAAAAGAAAAGTTTTATTTAAAACATAAATTTGAAATTCAAATTTTCCTCCCAAAATGGAAGCTTCCATACCAGATACAACATTCCCCACAAAAAGACAAAAAACAGGAGTGGAGTTTAGTGGCGGCCCCCTTATAGGTCTGGCGGCCCCCAGATATATCTGGGACCGCCAGGACCGCCGCCAGCTAGCCGTTGAAAATTCTGTCTATAAATACTACACTATTTCTGGCAAAAAAAACATACCTCTTTGCACAAATTTTTTCAGTCTTCTTTCTCTTTTTAAAAACCTTCTTTCTCTCACTAAATCTCTTGATCACTAACATTTTTGGATCTTGTTTCAAGTGATCTAATCTCTTCTTCTCATCTCTCCTCTCTATCAAGTGCAAGAGAAGAACATTCGTATTCGCCAAGAAACAAATTATTATTTAGTGATCTCTCATCTCTTCTTTTAAGTATCAAAAATCTCTATTGTAATTATCTTGTGTAATTGTGTGATTTGAATTGTGTAAATCCGCTAGTTAGAACTTTGGATTGTATAGTGTTTATGTGAATGTAAATTTGGTTCTATCTAAGATTAGGACTCGACATTTAGCTTAGTGTCGGAAAATAACGTGATCGCCGGTAAAACATTTTACTCCGCCTGAAGGGAGCTTGTTGACATATTGAAATCTCGAGTAGGATACTTGGGGAGTAGAGTAGGGCGAAGAAGAGCTTCGTAGCCGAACCACTATAAATCTTGGTGTCTTGGTTTGATTGTTCCTTCCCTCATATCTTTATATTGTTGTGATTATTAATTAGTATTAGTTTAGATTTTTACATTGTTGATTCATATTGTTGATTGTTGAACAAACAACTCGAAATCTAAATAATTTTTGAAGCACACTTTTAAAACTAAAACTCACATGTAAACTATACAACCCCCTTATAGTTTCCACAAATTTCTCGCTGAAGAAAGCGATAGGGCGGCTATCTTGGCTTAAAACAACACCTATGCCCACACCTGATGCATCACAATCTAGCTAAAAAAAAGTTCTCAAAATTAGGCAAGCTAGAACATGAGCTCATTAATTTAGCCTTGATTAATTAAAGAACGCGCTTGAGCCTATTTTGTCCATTTGAAATTAACAACTTAACAAACACTCGAAATAGGTGGCACGATAGTGCATAAAATTTGTTGAATGCAACGAGAAAAATGAAGCCAACCCGTGAAAGCTACAGATTTCATGAATGAATGCTAGAGTTGGCCAAGACACAATTGCATCTACTTTGGTTAAATTGACATGAATTCCATCTTTTGAAATGATGTACCCGAGAAACACCAAGCTATGAGTCATGAACTCACACTTATTCAAGTTGACATAAAGTTGTATGGTTAATACTTCTTGTGAGGTGCTGGTTGTCTTGGTCTAACAGTATTAACTTTAGGACTAACAGTATTAACTTTAGGCCTACCAGAACTAATATTTGTCCTACCAGTATTAATATTAGGCCTAACAGAATTAAACTTTGGCCTACCAGCATTAAGTTGTACTGATCTAGGAACAAATTTATTAGAGTGATTAATCCTGTTTGCATTTGTCCAAACTGGTTTTGTCACCCCATTACCAGTATTAACAACCCTCTTTACCTCAGCTTCCCTTGCCATTTTTTTTTCATAATAGTCACAATCTTTAATTAAATGACTTAGACTACCACAAACAAAACATTTCTTCTTTGTAAAAGAGTAACCTTCCCCTAGTTCTCTTTCCATCATATCATTCCAATTCTTCCTATTAACTTTATGTGTTTCATTATCTTTGAGTGGTTGCCTAGGAGTTTTTATGTGTGAGACACAACTAGGTGCAACTTCTTTTGATTTTGGAGCAGACACATCTTTTTCATTAGTTACTTCCAACCTTGACTTAGACATCTCATTTGGTTCATCTAAACTTTCTGATTCAGTCTCAAAAGAGTGCTCAGAGGTATTTTCACAAGATCCTTCACTGTCATTGGATTGACAGGTAGAATGCTCAGAAGAATTTTCATCTGACACACTAATTTCAGGTTTTTGAGGACCCTTCTTACCATAAACATACAAAGAATCATCAATTTCCTCTTGTGGTTTAGGAGTATAATCTCCACTTAAGGGATGTGGGACTCCTTTAAAATCATTGGTCTTTGTAAATCTACTGTACGAAGGCTTTCCTATTGAATCCTCTTTTGAACATTTAAAAACAGAAAAGTTCATTTCTTCCTCAAAACTTAGAACCTCATTGTTTGATTTTATTTTCAAACCTAAGCAAGTTAAATCAGATGAACTCATGCCAGAATATAATTAATCTCCAAGATCTTGGAAGAATAGTTCCATGAAATCTACTATTTACTGCAATTGGTTCCTTTCTTTTACTAGCTTTCATTCCTATTCTCCTATATCTTTTAAGCTTTTCATCTTTTTCATTGTATTTTCCTTAGCTTGAACATTCAAGCTTTTCATTTAAGAGAAAGTTGCTGTTTGGTTTAGAAGTAAAAATTTAGCTCTAGTTTCTTACCAGCTGTGACTATAGGCAAGTATTTTGCTCTTGTTCCACCTAACTGATTCATTTGTTCATCACCCAGTGTTTAAGCTTATTAAAATGGATCAAGGCAAGTTTTAGAACACAAAGATACACTCAATTGCTATGAGCTGAGATAGCCAAAAGTGCATGAATAGATTCTCAGCTTCAGTAGGTTCTCCCCAATTCACAATCCATCATCCATTTGTCCAGCAAACCCAATTTGATGTCTTCCTCTTGCTTCCCAGCTTCTTGATGTTGATAGAGATAAAAAAAAAAAAAAAAAAAAAAAAAAAAAATAAAAAAAAAAATAAAAAAAAAAAAAAAAAAAAAAAGAACAAGAAAAAAAGAATACTCTCTTATTCTATTCCGATCATGTGTCCCCTTTGTGTATTTCTCTGGCAAATGGACCAAGTGTAGTGACGAATTAAAAACACCAAAGCTTCTTTTGTCGAAACCCAATAAGGGGTTTTCCCATCCACACGAACTCCTCCTTCCTGTTTTCCTTATAGAACTTCTCATTCGAATAGCATCATTGCTAATTTGCCAAATTGATGTCCATTCTTCAATATCTACATCATCAATCCTGTTCCTAATCTTCATGAAGTAAGTTCCAAATCCTCTGTTTGTTTTGGCAAAGAGGGAATAGATTTTTACTTTCATTTCGCCATAACTTGGCCGTCTAAAGTCCGTTTTTAGTGTTTAATATACGGAAATCTATCTATACGAAACGAGCTATCCAAAAACTACTTTTTCGACTATTGAAACCATTTTTAAGTGTCCTACAACCTCATTTACATTTTCAATCAGCAACTCATATTTTCGAAAATGTGCCATAAACTTAACCATAGACTCAACCATAAGACCGCCATAGTAACTAGTCCAATCTAACTTATTTTTCGCCAAAACTAACCAACACAACCACTCTTAATCTATCATAACCTCATCATATCTATTGTTTCAACCCACTTTTCAACTCATCTCACCATAGCTTATAAAACAACAAACATAATACTTCTATTTTTATAAAAGTTGTCAAGATATTTTTATCATTTCTTTTTATAAAAGTAACACAAACACATGGATTCTTAAACTTGAACAATATTCATAAGAATAAAAGAAATGAAACAAGAGATGGGTCAAGGATGCTTACAAGAATGAAGACACAAGTAGAGAATCACAAGATCTATACCCAAAATGACTAGATCTATAAAACCCACTTATAAAATTAGAAACCCTAATTTTATAACCTTGAGAAAACCTTTGGAAATCAACCACCCAATACTTGGATATACCTTGGAAACCCTTGGAAATGAACTTAGAACACTTGGATCTTGAAAAGAATCAAAGAAAATGGGAACCCTATGAAGGGTGTTTGGGCCGTGAGTTTCAAGAGAGGAGAAAGAGAGATGAAAGATTTTTGTGAGGCTTGGAAATGATATGAGAAACCCTAAGTGTGAGAATGTGTGGTATTTATAGGGTAAGATTAAGGCAAGGGGTCTTATTTTTAGCATTAAGTGCCCAACACACACCAAAGGTGGGTGTACACGTTGGTTCGGCCGGACATAGCCACTAGGACCCAAATGGGTTCAATTTTTAAGTCATGGCTCACAATGGATGCATAAGTTGGTCTTTAGTTGGTCAAATGAAGTCAATATGTGTAAGTATCACATGTGAATGTTGCATGGGATGTCTACACATGAGAGTGACACTCTCATGTGTCATTTTCTATACTTGCATGTACACATGGGAACATGTTTAAAAAATAGATGCCTTTTATTTAATTTTGAGTTCAAGGTAATACACTTATGGTTTAGGGCGTCCAAATTTATGGAAGGGGAAGATATGAATGAAATTTTTGACTTGAAACACGAGACATACGATAACTAGAGTTTACACGAAAAGGTTGCGGATTTCCGGGGTTTTGTTTGGTCAAAAACGCGAAAAACGTAATTTAAAAGATAAAACCCTATAATTAATATCGAAAGTGATTAAAAATCACGAAACACTTAGAAAAGTTAAAATATCTCATGTAAGGCCTAAATTAATTAATAACCGATCCCAGGGCGCGCCCGACGACGTTTTTCAGATTTACACGGTTTAACTTCCCGGTAAACTGTCAAATTCAAACGTAACATGTAAAAGTCAAAGATAATAATCGGAAAGGTTTAAAATGTTGACTTGAAATTTATGGGGTGTGACATCCTTTCCCCGTTAAAAGAGCTTTGTCCTCAAAGCTTAGCACGTAGCTTAGGACGTAGCTTGAGACGCGGATTCAGGGTTAGCGAAAAGATGAGAGTACTTTTTCTGCATTTGGTCTTCGCACTCCTAAGTATACTCGGGACCTCTTCTTAAATTCCAACGGACCTTCACGATTGGAATGCGACTTTGCTTCAACGTTTAACTTCGCGGTCCATAATTTTAACCAGTTCTTCAATGAAATTGAGCTTGTCGTCGACGTGGATTTCGTCCAACAGAATAGCGGGCGGTTCGTCGGATAAGCACTTCTTAAGGTTTGAGACGTGAAAGGTACTATGAACACGGCTTAGTTGCTCGGGTAACTCAAGTTGATATGCAACCGTTCCAACTTTGGCGAGAATCTTAAAATTTCCAATATAACGAGGGTTCAACTTTCCCCGTTTGCCGAAACGTATCACTCCTTTCCAGGGCGATACTTTCAACATAACCTTATCCCCAACTTGAAACTCCAATGGCTTACATCTCTTATCAGCGTAACTCCTTTGTCGATCACGTGAAGCTTGTAGACGATGCTTGATTTGGATGATCTTCTCTATTGTTTCACGAACAATTTCTGGGCCAGTGAGTTGAGCGTCTCCCACCTTAGCCTAACAGATAGGCGAACGGAATTTGCAACCATACAACGCCCCAAAAGGTGTCGCTTTAATACTCATATGATAATTATTGTTGTAGGAGAACTCTATCAATGGTAGATGTCCGTCCCA
>BQNB010141062.1:0-17320 GCA_026074375.1 Tanacetum coccineum
TCTCATCAAACTTCTTTGGTAAGAACTCCTTAGAAAAATGGAGTGGTGGAATGAAGAAATCGTACATTAGTTGAGGCTGATAGGACAATGCTAATTTTTTTTGCTCCATTATTGTTATGGGCTGAAGCGATTGCAGAGTCTATAATCGTCAGACAAAGAAAGTCATGGAGACGATGAACGTTACTTTTGATGAGCTTTTTGTCATGGCTTTTGAACAACGCAGTTCAAAACCCAAACTTTAAAGCATGACTTCTGGACATATCAGTTCAGGACTCGATCTTACGTATGCTTCGTCAACAATCACAACTCAGAAACCAACTGAATCTGAATTGGATCTATTGTTTGAAGCAATGTATGATGATAACATTGGTGGTCAACTGTGTGCTGCTCCAAGACCTGTTCCTGCTGCTCTTTCAATTTAGAATCTTCCGAATCCAATTGCATCTATAATAATTAAAGACTCGGCACTGACACCAACACATTCATCTTCACAGTCTCAAAATATTCCAATCACTTCATAAGATGTTGACGAGTTCTCATTTCATCAACATGTTCAGCAACAAGATAATCAAGCTCCACTCCAATCTAACACTGTTGCTGACAATGTTCTAAATGTTATGTTCGAGGGGAATACCTTTGTAAATCTTTTTTCCTCTCCATCCACAAGTTCTGCTGAATCTTCTTCTCCAAATGTGGATCCCTCAAACATGCACACGTTTTATCAACCGTACCCACATGAATTTCAATGGAGTATGGATCACCCATTAGAGCAAGTGATAAGAGAACTCTCTTGACCAGTTTTGACACGAAATCAATTGAAAACCGATGGTGACATGTGCATTGATGCACTGTCTGTGAGCACCATGGAGCCTAGTAATGTCAAAGAGGCTATGACCGACTCTGGTTGGATTGATTCCATGCAAGAAGAACTTCTTTAATTCAAAAGGCTTGGTGTATGGGAGCTCGTTCCTCCTCTGGATCACACTAAACCACTTACTCTAAAGTGGTTATTCAAAAACAAGCATGACGAAGAAAACAAGGTCATTCGAAACAAGACTCATCTGGTTGTGAGAGGGTACCGCCAAGAAGAAGGAATAGGTTTTGAGTAATCCTTCGCTCCAGTTGCTAGGATGGAAGCTATCAGGATATTTTTGGCATACGATGCACACAAATCATTCACTATGTATCAAATAGATGTGAAAACCGCATACTTTCATGAATGGAGGCCACCAACCCAACACATGCATGCATGCAACTTGCTTTTAGTATATAAGGAGATGGAGCATATGTTGATTGATCATCCAAAGCATTAACAAACACACATGTGTGTTGAAAGAATATAGTGAGAGTGTTTTGTAGAGAAAATAAGATTGGTATAGAATTGATATATAAAATTCTATACGAGTGAGCTTTCGAGAGAAGTGTAAATTTTGAGCGATACACTGTGTAACCACCTCGGTACTCCATATTTGCTAGTAAAATTCCAGTCGCCCGTAGATGTAGGTGATTACCAAACCACGTTAAATCCTCGTGTCTTTATTTATTGCGCAATTGTTCTATATAATTACTTGTCTCGAAAGTAGGTTAATCATAACAAATTGGTATGAAGAGCTATAGTTGTGATTAATTGATTGAGATGACGCTAATTAAATCCGACGTGGAGAAGTTTAATGGTGAGAACGATTTCAGTTCATGGCGAATGATAAAACGGATAAGAAAAAACGTATGAAGGCGTACGAGAAACGTATAAAAACGGATAATGAATCACATCGGTTAATACGTAGTATATACGTGGAATGTCAAAGAGACATGCAACTCAAATTAATAACGTGGATAATTTTTACAAGTTTCGTATAAGAAAAAATAGATAATTTGGAAAGTACATGGTTGAAAAAGCAAAAGTGTAAGGACGTATCTAGTAAATATATAAATTTTTTTAAGGAAACTTGCGAAGAACCGACTAACAAATGCCGGAGTTAATTGTAGCTATAAAAACAACTGGAAACAATCTTAAGTTTACATTGAATTCTCCAATGGAAGAGAAACAAATTGAAAAACAACTGGAAAACTTATCATTAAAAGATTTATTTAAGCGTGTGTTGAAAGCACTCATGAAAAAAATAACAATTAGCTATATAAGTAAGAATAATGAAAACGAATTTGTTTTACCTGCTAATTGCTATGAAAAATTTATATTGAATAATATACACGTAGTGGCATACATAGATTCACTTGATGATTTTGCCAAGAAATATAAATATACGAGCATTTACGATTCATCTACGGTATATGATGAAGTTAACAAGTATCTAAATTCGATGAAGAAATTCCATAATAATGGGATAGGAGAGAGGGTCATGAATCAAGTAAAAGCAAATAATAGGAAAGAGCAAAAAATAGGTGGTTTTGATTCAGAGATAGAGCATCACAATGTCATTAACATAATGAGACTGCTTCAAGACGACGACATGGAGGAAATACAAGTAGCAAACATGGTTGGTCTGCAGACAGTTAGAGAATTGGAAGATGAGTTTGTTAAAAAGTTTTGTATGACAATATTGAAATTGTAAGAAATTGTGAATGATTACGACCAGAATAAGAAGAAGAAGCAGCAGCAGCCGATAAGGAGTTTGAGCAAGAAAGAGTCAAAGCATGTAACGTGGAGTAAAGTTGTAATGATCATTCTTCGTTTGCTTATTCTAACATATATATATGTATGTATGTATCTACCGCGGATATAATGAATTTTATTTTTAATATGTGTATATAAATATCGTTGATTGATTCATATGATAGTGTTTTCATTTTAGTATTATTTTGTGAAAGTTTCACCCTTTTGATCAGCTTGTTGTGCCTTTAACATGTTTACTAACACCCCTCGATCTGTTTTTGCCATTATCGTTGTTTTCTTTGTTGATCTTGTTTAGGCCTAAAAACCCGAAAGATGGTTTCTTGCCAGTCAAACCTAGCTTTTTGCGTTTTGGGTTACATAATGCACCAACACGGATTCATAATTATACCATACATACATTGTCTTTTTAGTACAGTAAGTAACGAATTTTTAACCCCGCGTTGGTGTTTGTGGGACATTTGTATACGATGGTTACATTAAAACTAACCTGCAAACTTGCCAACTTTGTTTTACTAATCAGTATTGCAACGCACATTGACTCTTATACTTAGAAAGTGTTCAACCCATTTAAATTTTAGCCCATATAAGGAAAAAGAGCATTTTGTTATAACAAATTTTTCAAAATGACTAACGGCAGGGAGTAAGCAAACATTACAACCCATTTAACAACCAATCTACTCCCTTGGCTTTTGGCTCAATCGCAACCGCAACATACTCGGACGCCAATGCCTTCCAATTCCCACACCAACGCGCATATTTTTCACTAATGTACGCTCAAGTGATCTCATAAGCCTCCAGGAGACGCTTCAATGCTAATCCTACGGTCTCTGCAGATCTGCCCAAATGCATCAGAGCATTGCACACTTTCTTTGTTTTCTTCTGATGTACTTTTGCAAATGCCATCAGTTAGTCCAACAGTGCCAAACTACACATTTAGAAAGCAAGACAAACATCAACTTTTTGTATCCCAATCTCACTCAAATAATCTATGAACGGGCCAATTTGGTTAAAAAGGTCAAATAATTATTAACAGCCAAAAAAGGCGCGGGTCACGTGGACTTAGGATTATAGTATGCAACATTGTACTTATATTTACTTTTGTCAACTCTAGGAAACCTGAATAAATTTTGCGATCTCTAAACCAAGCCAGGCTGGGACAAGCAAGATGAAAAATTATTGCGTTATTTACCAGTTGCCGTTGATTAAAGATGTGACACATACCCAAACATATATTAAAACCATAAATCACCCTTCCTGCGGAAAGAGCCTCTCTTAGTGAGTCTTGCACGACCACATGTTGTGGTCCTTGCATTTGTTTCTGGTTCTAAAAAAGTAAACTCTGAAACTCGTAGTCAAACATACTCTTAGATACTAAATGTGGGTTCTTGCTTTATCAGCCAACTAAGCCTACTTATATAGACTTGTTAAACAAACTCTTAGATACTAGATGTGGATTGCAAACTTTTCATCTTATGCGTAAAAAAAACAGATTTCATGTTGTTGGTAAGACAGTGCTTATTATAGGGCAAAATAGTTAAAATGAGCACAACTTGTCTCACTATCTAAACACTCAATAACGGCTAATGTGTTGTTAAAACGATATAAATTAATAACCACTCCTAAAATAAAATGAAAAAAACATTAGATTCTTAAAAGAAAAGAGTCACCTTGGGAGGAAGATTAAGTATGGCAAGACAAATGCGTCCACCTGTATCAAATATTGGGATGATAAATAGGCGTACTAAACGTCACAACAGGCGCTAAAAAGGATACACTACCAAAACCATAAAACATTTAACTCTGTAACATACCGTCCCTCAACATATCAAAACATTCCCCTTATTATTTCAAAAGTGACCTTTTGGGGTGTTTGTTTTTTAAGCTTATATTGGGCTTATGATCTTAACCCTAGATTGTCCTTATGTTTAATAGCCCAACATTTCTGGCTTTTTGTTTGGAATAGTTATAAGCTTATATTACGTTAGCTTATGTTATATGATTTTATTATAAGCTTATATAAACCCGTTAATATTATAATAAGCGGGAAAAAATATAAGCCATTTGAGTGGATTTTTTAAAAAGCTAATAAGCCCCTTGTATATAAGTCCATTGCTTTTGGCTTTGCGGATGTTACAAAATCATCAAACACTTGGCGCGCATCAAGCCAAAACCACCTCACCTTTCGGGTATCTGAATGTCGATCTTAAAGACACCCTTTTCATAAACAGTACCTTCAAGCCCTTGAATCACTGTTACATATATCAACAAAAAACTCGTTAATGGTTTATAAAGAATTGGAATTGACATATGGGTAAGGACTTATGTGCGTGGATTGTTGTGAGCGAGAAGCAAGCGAGGTCGGTGAGTGAAAGTTTGAGTTCTTTTTGAATACTGAGATTCAATCTTCCTGCTTGAACCATTGATGATTTGATTACTTGAATTTTCGAGTTTTTTGGTTTGAATGTGTTTTTGGTTTTGGAATTTGAATTTTTGAGTTTTAGGAGGTAAACAAAGTTTTATTGGTTTTTTGAGGTAATGTTCAAATAAATAAATGATAGTAATATGTTTTTTCTAGCTGTAATTGTTTATGGGGCTGAGCATAATGGATCACGTACCAGATCAAACCGACAAACCGGTTTCATCGGATTGGAATTATAATAAGGCTTTTCACTTTTTTGATGAATGATGTTTTTTTAAGTTATAAGTTCGGAATTATATAAGAAAAGACTGATCATGTAGATTTTTTTATAATAACACCGACTATATGATGCTCAAATAATCAACATTCAAATATTTTTCAACTTGTCAATATCTTTGTAAATAACATATCCAATGCTATATATTTTTGTAAATTTTACGTCCCATTTTGATAAAACTCAACATTTATAAACTTAACTAAGTACTCACATGCGTATACTTAGTGTTGTTAGAATACAAGCCTTCTCTCGCTACGGGTACGACTACTTGAAAGAGATTGTCTTACGCAGAGATGATTATCAGGAATACACGATTGTAGAAAAGGACTTCTAGAATTTATATTCTAGTGACTTTGAAGACCTGAATATTCTTCTTCTACAAGGCCGTCTTGATCATCTTTCCGGTTTAGACAAATGTATGCTCTCTACTTCTGTTAATAGAAGAGATGTTGCTTATCTTCAGACTCAGCTATTGATTGCTCAAAAGGAAGAAGCCAAGATCCAACTCTAAGCTGAAGAGTATGATTTAATGTCTGTTGCAGCTGTATAGATGACGATTGAGAAGTCAATGCAAACTGTATTCTTGGGATGGCAAATCTGCAGCAAGCATCGACATCCGGTATTCAGACTGACAATGGCTACAATAATGATGATATATTCAATATGTTTACTCAAGAGGATCAGTATTATGAACTACGCGAGCCCATTCCTGAGTCACACTTAGTTCAACAGAATGACAGTGATGTTATCACTGCTGCTCCGAGTGTGGAACTAAGTGGGGGAATAGTAGAACAACATTTATGCTATGTTGAGGATAATTATGGTTATTATCACTCATTATATAAAGATTAGCCGTTGAGGTTAAGAAAGTTAAATCTGGTCAATCGCAACATGAAGTAACAAAATGCGAATGGACCACTGACGCTTGCTAGATGTAAAATCAAGAAAAATGTTTTGAATCAGCCAAGAAAGTATAATAAACTTGAAAGGTGTTATCAAAAGTCTGTTTATCAAGAACAATGTCTTACTAAAAAGATAAATGCTCTCCATTTAGGTTCTGCTAAACAAACAACGACTTTGAATGAGGAAATTACAAATCTAAATACACAGCTTTCAAATGAAAAATCAACTATATCATTCCTTCAAGAAGAAAAGGAAAAGTTGAAGAGTTATTCAAAAAACGTGAAGACGAGCTTCTTGATAAACAAATTCTTCTTGAGAATAAAATAAAGGGATTGGAAAATATTAGGAACCGTTCTCTTTGGAAATGACATGTTGCTACAATTCTGGGTTATGGTGATCTTCAATAGGGAAATATATTGATCACCAGGGTTTATTTCGTTGAAGGTTTGGGGCACAATCTCTTTTCGGTTGGGCAGTTTTGTGATTCAGATTTGGAGGTCGCCTTCAAAAGGAACACTTGTTTCATTAGAAATCTTAAAGGAGTTTATTTGCTGAAAGGAAATCAAACATCAAACCTTTACACCATCAATCTCCATGACATGGCCTTTGCATCACGAATTTTCCTCATGGCTCGTGCCACGTCTACCAAGTCTAGGTTATGGCATCAACGATTATCCTACCTAAATTTTGACACCATAAATGACCTTGCCAAAAACGATCTCGTCTCCGGTCTCCCAAAGTTCAAAAATCAAAGAACATCTTTGTCCTCTCTATGAGCAAGAAAAAAAGCAAAAGGGCATCTCATCCACCAAAACCTATTCCAAATTCAAAGTAGAGACTTCACCTGCTCCATATGGATTTGTATGGTGCTATGAGAGTCACAAGCATCAATGGAAAACGTTATGTTCTAGTGATAGTGGACGACTACTCACGTTACACTTGGGTTCACTTTCTCAGATCCAAGGATGAAGCACACAGAAGTGCTTATAACTTTCCTGCGAAAAGAATCACTCGTCTCTGCAATCCCTGTAATTATTGTAAGAGCGGAAAAGGCACATAATTCAAAAACAAGTACTTTAGTACTTAAAGAATACTTGATAGTGTTGGCATCTCTCATCCAAACTTCTTTGGTAAGAAACTCCTTAGAAAATTGGACGTCGTGGATGAGGAAATCCGTACATTAGTTGAGGCTGCTAGGACAATGCTAAATTTTTTTTTGCTCGTTATTGTTACTGGGCTTGATGAGGGCGTTTGCATGCGATGAATTGTGACTGAAGAAGCACAAATCTGTATCAAATTGACGCGTTTGGAGGGCGTTGAAAATTTGGATGTGATGACAATGGTAGGTTGAAAGGCTGATAATTGATGAAAGCGGATGGAGATGATTGATTAGCGAGGGAGGGGGTGGTTGAAGTTGAAAAAAAATGCATTGGATGCGTGGATTGCTATTTTTGAACGGTCAAAGCGGCAAAAGCGATTGAAAGCGATTTGGGATATAATTTTGAAGAGCGAATTGGAGAGATTGCTGTTTGAAATTGTTTTGTTGAAAATATGATGAAAATTTGAAGTGATGTGTTGTTCTGTGATGAATGGACAATGGGTGAAGAGCGATTTTGTGAAATTTTGTGAAGCGATTTTTTGTGAAGCGATTTGCTAGTGATTGTGGAAGCGATATGTTCTGATGAAGCGATGTTTTGTGTTGATGAAGGCGGTGTGTGATGTGAATACGAGTGTTTGAAGCGATTGTGTTATTGGCGAGTTTGACCTGAATTGTGAAAAGAATTGTGGAAATTAAAAGACTTTGTGAAGCGGGGGTGGATGTGAAAAAAGTAGCGGAATGAATGGCGATTGATTGCTTTTGGGAATTGTATGAAATATGAAAAAACCAGCGGATTTGTTATTTGCATGGATTTTGACGATTCGGATTTGGATTCGTAGCGGGGATATTGATATAGTTGAATTGGAAGCGGGGAATTTGTTTTGTTTGAATATGCGGAGGATGGATTTATAAAACGTTGAAATGTCCTGAATGTTTGATGAAATATTGAATAACCTGTGATATATGAAGCGGCGGATGGTTGCTGAATTTTTTTGAATTGAAGAGGATAATGTGCTGAAGCGATTCTTGCGGATTATTGTGATTGTTGGTTTGGATTGGGCGATATTGCATTTGATATTTGATGTTGATGATTTTTGTGAATTGATGGGCGTTGATTTTTAATTGGGATATATTTTGATATGAATAAAGCGATGGGAAGAGGTGTGGGGGGCGGTTGGATTGTTTTGTTGATTGTAAAAGTTTGAAAATATTTTAGGTAAAATTGTGAATTGTGAGTTTGTGTTTAGCGATTTTTGATCACTAAGTGTGTGAGCGGATTGTTTGTGATTGCTTGATAATTGGGGATGATGAGTTCCTTTTTATTGGTAAAAGAATGGATGAAAAGCGACGGGGGATTGCGTGCTATTGGGTGGGGGATTTATGTGAAGAGCGATGGCATATCTGCTTACTATGTGGGATTAATTGCTTATAGTGCTTTTGAATTTTTTTGGTTTGCGTTGTTGATTTTGATTTATGGGTGTGATATGCGATATGCTTGGGTGGATATTGGGGAGTGAGTGTATGGGAGATTGGGGGATGAGTGGAGTATGTTGTAGCGGGTGTTGCGTATGAGATTGGAGTCGGATGGATTTTGATGTTAGCGTTTGTTTGCTGGTGTGCGATAAGTGATTGGGTTTGCATGGATTTTTGAAGCGATTTGTTTGGAGATTTGTTGCGATATTTTGTGTGCTAATCTACGTGGGCGTTACATCTTCTTTTGTTTTAAAAACCGTCTTCATTTCTAGTTTCTTCATTCACCCGCCGTTTTTCTTCCCGTGTCAAACCAAAAATCCATACGATCTCATTAAGGTTAGGAAAGGAATAGGAGGGAAAACCAGATAGATTAGAGAGCCAGATGAGATAGTAGGGTGATATCTTCTTTCTAGCATGGTATTTGGAGCTCTCTTTTTAGCCCAAAGTATGATGTAGTAGAGAAGAGAAGAGTAGAGACCATTGGAAATGCTGGGTCTTTTGAGTTAGTGACAAAGGTGAAATAAACATGGTAAGGTGTGGTTTTAGGGCAATATATTGGTGTGGGGGGGGGGGGGGGTGATGAGGTGGTGGTGAAGGGGGGGGGTGGGTGGGGGGGGGGGGGGGTGTGGGGGGGGCGGGGGGGTGGGGGGGCAGGGCGGGAGTGGTTGGTGGGGGGGGGGGTTGGGAGTGTGGGGTTAGCGAGGGGGTGGGGGGGGGGGGGGGGGGGGGCGGAGTGGGGCGGGAGGGGGAGAGGGAAGGGGGGGGCCGGGAGGCTCGGGGGGGGTGGGCGGTGGGTATTAACGGAAGCTGTTTTGTTTGGGGCGGTGGTGCTCTTGTGTTGTGCTTTTTTTTTTGAGAAAGAATGAGAAGAAGTCTATTAATCGTCATACAGACACAAAGAAATCAATCCTGGTGGCATTGAAAGGGAGACGATTGTGTTGGATGTGTATTTGAATTTCTTTGAATATTGATGTTTGAACGTTATTTTGATGAGCTTTTTGTCCTCTTGATTTTGAACAACGCAGTAGTAGAAGAGTAGTTCTTTTTAAAGTTTCAAAACCCCCAAACTTTATTTTATTTTTTTTTCTTTTTTTTTAAAGAAATTGACTTTTGGACTTTTGCGCACTTTTGTTTTGGAAATATCATGTCCGAGAAGTTCATGACTCGATCTTTACGTGAAGACTTCCTGTCAACTAATAACAACTCAGGGAAAGTTAGAAAGGGAAACTAATGACACCTGAATGGATGAATTGGAAAATTGAAATTGGATTCTATTTGTTTGGTGTTTGGTTGAAGCTGAAGCATAGCAAATTGTATTGGATATTACATTGGTGGTTAAGTCCAACTGTAAGGCAGAAAGAGCTCCAAGACTGTTGTTCTACTGCCTTCTTGCAATTTAGGAATCTTCCAATCAATTGCATCTACAATTAAATTTAAAGGACATCGAGCACTGACACCCAACACATCATCTAACAGTCTCAAATATTCCTATCACTTCATAGGGATGTTGAAGCAACAAGGATAATCATGCTCCACTACAATTCTATACACTTCTGTTGCTGACCAATGTTTCTAAATGTTAAGTTTTCGAGGGGAAGAAATACTTTGTAAATCCGTTTTTTTTTCCTCTCCATCTACAAGTTCTGCTGATAAATCTTTCTTCTACTAAAAAAATGTGGATCGCCTTCGAACCGAATCGATTACATGACACTCATTTTATCAACCGGTATCCCACATGAATTTCAATTGATTGATCTATGGAACACCCTATTGGAGCAGCCAAGTGATTAGGAGAAAGAACTCTCTTGGACCAGTTTTTGACATGAATCAGTTGAAAACAAGGTTGACATGTGCATTGATAGGCACTGTCTCTATTTGTGTCGAGAAGCACATGGAGCCTGTAATGTCAAAGAGGCTATTAATTAATTGTAGAGGTTCGTAGACAATGACCTGACTCTGGTTTTTTAGATTGATTCCATGCAAAGAAGAACTTCTTTAATTCAAAAGGCATGGTGTATGGAAGCTCGTTCCTCCTCTGGATCTCACGAAACCACTTACGCTTGAAGTGGTTATTCAAAAACAAGATGATGAAAGGAATGAAGGAAAAAACTAAGAGGTCATTCGGAACAAGACTCGTCTGGTTGTGAGAGGGTACCGCCAAAAAGAAGGAATAGATTTTGAGTAATCCTTCACCTCCAGTTGCTAGGATGGAAGCTATCAGGATATTTTTTGGCATTACGATGCACAAAATTCATCATCTCATATGTAACAAATGGATGTAAAACACCGCCCGATTACTTTCACTGCGAATGGAGGCCACCAACCCAACACATGCATGCATGCAACTTGCTTTTAGTATATAAGGAGTGGAGGCATTAGCATTACGTTGATTGTTGATCATCCAAAAGCATTACAAACACCCATGTTTGTTGAAAGAATATAGTGTGAGTATTTTGTAGAGAAAATAAGATTGGTATAGAATTGATATATAAAATTCTATACGAGTGAGCTTTTGAGAGAAGTGTAGAAAATCTAGTGACGGACCAAAATATTTTCAAGAGGAGTCTAACTTTTTAGCGATACACTGTGTAACCACCTCGGTACTCCATATTTGCTAGTAAAATTCCAGTCGCCCATGGATGTGGGTGATTACCAAACCATGTTAAATCCTCGTGTCTTTATTTATTGCGCAATTGTTCTATATAATTACTTGTCTCGAAAGTAGGTTAATCATAACAAATTGGTATGAAGAGCTATAGTTAGGATTAATTGATTGAGATGACGCTAATTAAATCTGACGTGGAGAAGTTTAATGGTTCGGAGAACGATTTTTTCCGTTCATGGCGGCGAATGATAAAAACGGATAAGAGAAAAAACGTATGAACGGCGTACGAAGAAACGTTATATAAAAACGGAGATAATGATCACGTCGGTTAATACGTAGTATATTGTGGAATGTCAAAAGAGACACTGCAACACTCAAATTATACGGGATAATTTTTACAAGGTTTTACGTATAAGAAAAAATAGATAATTTGGAAAGTACATGGTTGAAAAAGCAAAAGTGTAAGGACGTATCTAGTAAATATATAAATTTTTTTAAGGAAACTTGCGAAGAATAGAAAGAATCCGTACTAACAAAAGCCGGAGTTTAATTGTAGCTATAAAATAACTTGGGGAAACAATCTTTAAGTTGAATTGAATTCTCATGGAAGAGTAAACCAATTGAAAAACACTGGAAAACTGTTCATTTAAAAAGATTTATTTATGAGTTTTTTGTATTTTTTAATTCTTTAGTTATTTCCTTGTATGTCGTGTGGAAAGCACTCATAAAAAAATAACAATTAGCTTATAAAGTTAAGACTAATGAAACGAAATTGTTTACCTGCTAATTGCTATGAAAAATTTATATTGAATAATATACACGTAGTGGCATACATGGATTCACTTGATGATTTTGCCAAGAAATATAAATATACGGGCATTTACGATTCATCTACGGTATATGATGAAGTTAACAAGTATCTAAATTCGATGAAGAAATTCCATAATGATGGGATAGGAGAGAGGGTCATGAATCAAGTAAAAGCAAATAATAGGAAAGAGCAAAAAATAGGTGGTTTTGATTCAGAGATGGAGCATCACAATGTCATTAACATAATGAGACTGCTTCAAGATGACGACATGGAGGAAATACAAGTAGCAAACATGGTTGGTCTGCAAACAGTTAGAGAATTAGAAGATGAGTTTGTTAAAAAGTTTTGTATGACAATATTGAAATTGCAAGAAATTGTGAATGATTACGACCAGAATAAGAAGAAGAAGAAGAAGCAGCAACAGCCGATAAGGAGTTTGAGCAAGAAAGAGTCAAAGCATGTAACGTGGAGTAAGGTTGTAATGATCATTCTTTGTTGCTTATTAATATATATAGTTGTTATGTATCTACGCGGATATTATGAATTTTATTTTATATATGAGATATATATTATTGTATATATATATATAATATTTATATATATTATGTTATATTATATATATATTATATCGTTGATTGATTTTTATTTTAGTATTATTTTGTGAAAGTTTCACCCTTTTGATCAGCTTGTTGTGCCTTTAACATGTTTACTAACACCCCTCGATCCGTTTTGCCATTATCGTTGTTTTCTTTGTTGATCTTGTTTAAGCCTAAAAACCCAAAAGATGGTTTCTTGCCAGTCAAACCTAGCTTTTCGCGTTTTGGGTTACATAATGCACCAACACGGATTCATAATTATACCATACATAAATTGTCATTTAGTATTGTAAGTAACGAGTTTTTAACCCCGCGCTGGTGTTTGTGGGACGTTTGTATACGATGGTTACATTAAAACTAACCTGCAAACTTGCCAACTTTGTTTTACTAATCAGTATTGCAACGCACATTGACTCTTATACTTAGAAAGTGTTTAACCCATTTAAATTTTAGCCCATATAAGGAAAAAGAACATTTTGTTATAACAATTTTTTCAAAATGACTAACGGCAGTGAGTAAGCAAGCATTACAACCCATTTGACAACCAATTTACTCCCTTGGCTTTCGGGTCAATCGCAGCCGCAGCATACTCGGGCTCCAATGCCTTCCAATTCCTACACCAAGGCGCATATTTTTCACTAATGTACGCTCAAGTGATCTCATAAGCCTCCAGGAGACGCTTCAATGCTAATCCTACGGTCTTTGCAGATTTGCCCAAATAAATCAGTGCATTGCACACTTTCTTTGTTTTCTTATGATGTGCTTTTGCAGATAGTCCAACAGTGCCAAACTACACATTTAGAAAGCAAGACAAACATCTACTTTTTGTATCCCAATCTCACACAAATAATCTATGAACGGGCCGATTTGGTTAAAAAGGTTAGATAATTATTAACAGCCAAAAGAGGAGCGGGTCACGTGGACTTAGGATTATAGTATGCAACATTGTACTTATATTTACTTTTGTCAACTCTAGGAAATTTTAAAGAAATTCAGGATGGATTCATGTGACCCTGTCGATACACCAATGGTGGATCGACTAAAACTGACTAAGGACCCCTTAGGGATTCTAGTTGACCAGACTCGCTTTTGAAGTATGGTCAGCTCCCTAATGTTCCTCACTGCCAACATACCCGACCTTATATTCATTGTATGCATGTGTGCTAGGTAACAGGCATCGCCTACAAAAAAGCAGCTTGAAGTACTTAAACGGGTCTTTCGGTATCTAAGAGGAACCATTAATTAGGGTCTTTGGTATCTGAAAGATTCCGATACGACACTAATGTATACACTTAAAATAACTCAAATGCAAATCTCAACCAAATGCCCTTAACCAAGGCAAAAAGATCAAAATCTACAAAAGGATAAAATATATGAGAATGAATCAATTATAAAAAGATTCCGGAAGAGATATTCCCAGGTCGTATGTCCCAACGAGCTGGCAATTGGAAAGTTATCCTGGTTTGATGAAAATTGAAAGATCGAAAATATAGATATGATGGAAACACTGATATAATTTACGAACAGAAATTAATTAAATAAAACTTACTTTAATCTACGGAAAAACAACAAAGGAAATGGGGATCTATAACAACTACGTGAAACAAAATTATTATAGGGAAATTCCTAAAATTAAATCTATACTAAAATAACGTGAAACAAAATCAGTATTCGGGAAGACCTAAATACTAAAAATTAAGAAAATCAAGATAACATTTAAATTAAAAAATCAAAATTAAATTCTAGATTAACTTAATTTAGGAAAAATAAAAAAACTAGAAACTAAAACGGAGGTCGTTTGAAAAGTAAAACGAAAAAGAAACGGTAAACAGGGGGGGGGAGCCGAACCGGGCGGCGTCGGGGAGGGGGAGGGGGGGGTGGGGAGGGGGGGTCGGGGGGGGGCGTGGGGGGGTTGGGGGTGGGGGGGAGCGGGGTGGGGGGGGGGGGGGGGTGGGGGGGGGGGAGGGTAGTGGGGTGGGCGGAGAGGGGGTATTAGTGGGTGGGTGTTTTGGTGGGGGAGGGGGGTGGGTTTTGGGGAGGGGGATGTGGTGGGGAGTGGATTTTTAGATAATGAAAGTGTAGGACTGTATTTTCAAAAATTTCATTTTAGAATAGACCCCGTTACAACCGGGTGCGCTTTAACCCGTGTCTACAGTGTTCACGCGTCTAGACAATCACTGAGCGAATACAGTTCTGTGAAAATACGAAAGCGATTCACTACAATTTTGATATTGGCGGGGCTATGGGACAACACTAAATGACAAAAGAAAATTTTATAAAAAAGAAATATTTTTTTATTAATTTTTTGGATTTTTAATAAATTTTTAAAGATTAAAACTAGTAAAAACTAGAAAAATAGAAAAAGTCAAAAAAATAAAAGTTTATAAAAATTCTGAAAAAAAAAAATTAAATAAAGACAAAAGTTAAGCAATTCTAAAAATATAAAAATGCCCAAATTTTTACTGTTTAGATAAAAAGTATTAGACAAATATATCTAAACCTAATTTAAATTAATTAAATTAAATAAACTAACTAAAGCTAACTGTTGTTAAAACTAAAGACTAACATGAAAGAACAACAAGGACTAACTGGGAAACAACAAACTAACAAGGGGGACTAACAGTTTTAACTATTAAAGACAAAATTACACAAATGGTCCCTGAGGTGGACCCCGATTGCAAGGTAAGTCCAACTAGCTTATTATCAAAAAGCTATCAAAGCAAAGCTGTTAAGGGGACTTAGGAGAACATTTTTCATAAAAGGTGTATAAGCTGAAATGAACTAAATAAGCTAGAAACTTAGCTTTTTGGACTGACAGAAACTAATAAGCTTATGAGCTTATTTTACTTGGCTTTTTGGGATTTAAGCCAACAAATAAGCTAGAAACTAAGGGGGATAGATAAATAGGGAGAGGGGAGTCCTAAATATAAGCTAAGGTATCTAGATTAAGCCCTAAATAAGCTGGAAAGAAAATAAGCTAAGTTAACAGTTTTAAAAGAAAACAGAAAAAGTGCTACTTTGAGGCCTAAATAAGCTATACTAGAGGAGGAGTTAAGCTACAAGATTGTGGGGAATTAAAGGACTAGTAATAAGTTATAAATAAAAGCTAAAAGATCCTAAGACTTATTATCTAAATAAGCTAGAAAAGTGGGCTGAAAATGGTGCTCAGCACCAGGGGAGGATGCAACAGTGAACAAGGGGCTTTTTGGGCTTATGCAAATAAGCTCTCAAGAGCTTATTAGCCAAAATTAAATACAAACAGATTGAAAAGGTGGTAATAAGCTTATTTTAAAGTTGGAGAGCTAGGGGGCTTATGTAAAGCAGCTGATAATGGGCATAAATATTGACTGTTTTCAAAGAAATGATGCATACACACACACTTGACTTGGGCTTATGGTTATATGACAGAAATAAGGGTTGGGTTTATTGGCTAGATACAACAACAAAAAGCACAAAGATAATGTGCTTAAGCTGCATAAGCAGCTTGAGTGGTTTAGCTTATTTTTGCTTATTGGAAATTTGACAGTTTACAAAAGAAACCTAAAAACTTATTTTCAAACTAAGATTGGTGATTAAATTGGCTTGATTAACCACACACTCAGCCCAAAGTTGGCTGATAGATCTGTGACACATGGTAAACCCAAAATGACCCACTTTCAGGTTAAACAAACACTCCCCTAATTTATAAAAAAGGTTTTTTAACTGTTTTTTATGGGTAATTAAGCTGAAAAAGGATCACAAATGAATTTTAATAACTTTTAACATATGTTTAAACAACTTAAACAGAATTAAACAGCCTAAATCATAGTTCAAATTTCGACAATGGTGATTTTCACAAACTTTTTAACTTTTATTAAAAATGAAAATTGTTACAACATAAAACTTTTACATGAACTGAATTATACTTAAATGATTAAAAAGAAAGACTTGGAATTTAAAATTAAGCTAAAAAAAACATAAAAATGGTGTGTGGTCTTCGGCTTGCTCTCTCTTCCTTTTATAGCAGCTCAAAGCCTTGTGGCTTATGGGTTGTGCTTGTTGTGAGAGTACAAAGCCTCTTCAAAGCAATCCTAGCCTTCTCTTTGTCTTGACTTCATCTCAGCCATTGAAGGGGTTCGTTGGGTTGAGTGTTTTGCCAGGGGAGAGGGTTATAGGGGCAATGGGGAGGTGGGAAGTGGGCTGGGAGATGTAGGAAAGTACTTGGGATAGTGGTTTGGGAGGAAAAACCGTGGGAAATGGCTGTTTGGGTTTTGGCGGGTACGGGATGTGGTTGCAGGTTTAAAAGAATTGTTTGGAGATGGTGCAAAAACAGTCCTCACACTTTCTCTCTTTTTTCATTTCTTTTTGGCCCGAGTTTAGTTATAAAAAGGTTTGGAAAGTAACACTTTTGGTCCTTGTGGTTTATAACTAAAAGATTTAAAAGAGGTTAGGGACAATTACAAAAATGGTCCCTGCTGTTTTTTTACTAAAAGAATTAAAGGGGTTTTGGTTAATTGCATTTTCAG
>BQNB010141063.1:0-17320 GCA_026074375.1 Tanacetum coccineum
TATTGAAATCATTTGACCTTGTATAGATTCTTGTGTGTTTCCTTGTTATTATGTTGCAGAATATAACAAAGAATTTTAGAATATGGAGATCATGGAATGATGTCAAGGAATGATTATGAATTTGTAAGAGAGTTTCTAATTACGTGAGATACATATTTTTGAAATGAACAGATGATGAAGGCAATGAAGGTAATAATGATAATGATTAAGGAATTGTTTATACAAACGGATTAAAAGAAACTTGTTTGTACGTATGTTATATACTTAAGCCTACTTATTTATAAGTTTTCACTTACAAAAAGAAGCGTACAACTTCTTGTAACTAAGAATTTATAAATTCATAGTTCAGAGATTTATAATTTCCTTATTCAAATGAAGAAGTAACCTAATTTATTTCAATAAGATGATCATAAATCGTCTTATCTAAGCATAAAAACATGATATGGTAATGTGTAGAAAATGATATGATCATGAATGGTTAGTCAATATTGAGATGTTGATTGTACTGACGCTCATATAACTGAGGATGAAAATTTATGTTGTAAAGGTATGAGGAGAGTATTCAGAGTTTGAATATGATAGAATCAACAAATAATGTCGAGTTTTGATACCACCAGATAACAAGATGTAACGGAATTATTACTTTATTATTTCATAGATAACTTTACATACGAAACTTTAAAAGAGTTGATACTTATGTTACGTATCTTGTAGTATGATAAAAATAACAAATGAAAAAGATTGTAGCTTGATGATCGGAGTTTTCAGATTGAAGAAGATTCTGATGAACTTGAATACCCTCAAGAGTTGTTTTCAGCGGTTGATCTTTTGTCTCTGCAGTTTCTGGTCAGATGACCCACTTTGTTGCAAGTTCGACACTTGACAGTGCAATCTCTTGTGTGATGCAGGGTGCATTTTGTACACAAAGGAAGGTTTCCATGGTATCTTTTGGGAGGATAAGTCCTAACAGGTTCTTGTCTTCTATTCTGCTGGTGGTGGTAATCATCGTTATGGTTGTGATTGTTGTGGTTATTTTGGTAGTTGTCATTTTTACGATTGTTGAAGTGGTTATTAATGTTTTGGTATTTGGGGTAGTTGTTGTTGTTGTCGATGATGTTTCTCTTATCTTCTAATTTTTGTTTATGATCATTGGTTTCTTGCACAGAATCGCGTTTTATTATCTGATCCATTAACCTCTGGGATATGTTGATGGCTTCCTCCAAAGTTTGAGGTTTCGAGGCAGTAACGTTTCCTTCAATGCTTCGAGGTAGACCTCCGATAAAAGCTTCCAAGAGTTTCTCATTGTTTGGCACCATGTTTGGACACAAGGTGGTTAATTCTTGGAATCTTCTAACATAGGGTTTAAGATCATTTCCCTTTACACTCAGATTGTAAAGTTCCTCTTCCATTTTTCTGATCTCAGTCCGGGGACAATACTTGTTTGTCAGAAGCCTTTTTAACTCAGTCCAGGTGGTTCGATTAGCTTGCTCTATTCCCATAGGTTGGGCATATGCATTCCACCAGGATAAGGCATCGTCAAGTTTAAAGTTCCATAGTAGCAAATGTTACTTTATTTTCTCATCACATCTGCTTCGAGAGAATACTGATTCGGTTCGTTTAAACCAGGAATAAGCTACGGCTCCTTCGTACCATTAAAGCAGTAAAGGTTGACAGCGATCAACTCTTTTAGATTTCCAGTTTTCACTGCAGGAGTTCCAGTAAGATTACTAGCACTTGCCATGGCAGCAGTCTGTGCTTCCAGGGCTGCAGTAAAATCAGCAGTCAGTTGCCGGATGGCATCCAAAGTTATGGCTGGTGTTTCGGATGTTGACGTCCTTTTGGGAGGCATTCTATCAACACAAGATAACGCGTAGTAAGAATGACATCACAAGTTTTGAAAGGTAATACTTAAAAGAAAATGTGATGCTTAAAATGCTTAAAGAGAAATGCTTATTTTTGAATTTTAAGCACTTAGGGGTTATGGTATGATTCATGAAGACGGAGATAATGATGCAATTGGTGGAAATGATGATGAAAGAGCGATAAGTTGGAAACAATAAGATACGAAACGGGATTGCCTTTATAAATAACTTGCCTTCTTACTGTACATAGTCAAGATTTGACAAGCGTTTTTATTTATACCACACATCCCATGGCTAGGATAAAGCTGAAACTAGTTTAAGAGTTTGTTGATTTTGAGCCGGTAGATGACATCCTAAAGATCCTCCTGATCCGTTTGGTGACGAGCTTGGATTTCCTTAATGATTTGTTCAAGATTGGAAATTCTGTAGTGAGCAAAGGCAATCTTGTCCTTTTGCCCTAATTTCTTCTTTTGAAGTTTGATAATCTGAGTACGGATTCTCTTAAGTTCGGTCTTTAGTTCGTTACCATTAGTACGTTCTTCTTCCATTCTCTCAATGCGGTGAAGATGGAGTTCATCTAAATAATTCAAGATATCTTCAACTTGTTTCTCATGATGTTTCAGATACATCTTATCTGAACATTTTCCTATTTCAAATACTTGAGGTGGGGTAGAAGTATAAACTGAGAAAGATGGTGATACCAAATTACAAGTTTGATTCCGAGATGAATTAGATAACGTAGTTGAGGAAGAAGATGAGGAACAGATTTGCTTCTTAGGTGGTAATAGTTCTTCAGGAACAAAGAAATATCGAGGATCAAATAGTAATGATGGTGGTAATACCGGAGATGGAGTTAAAATAGCTGGTGGAGTAATAGGATCTGGTGATGAAATAGGTAATTCCTTAGCATAAAATGCTTGTACGTCCTTCAAACAAGGATTATTGTAGAAAGATGAGAATACTGGTGGGATTATATTATCTGTAGAGTTTTCTGAAGAGTTAAAAGAATTGCTTCCCAATGAAGCTGGGAAAGAATCTGATGAGACCGAAGTATAGTTAAGAATATTCATAGAGGAAAAAGCATCCTCAATATCGAAAGTAGAGCGGTTGGGAGAAGACATCGTTCTGATAACAACCCAATTTGTAAATAACATAAGTTAAGTTATTTATATAATAGTATAATAGATATGTATCTTTACATACTTGTTCCGGAATGTAGTGGCACGGAGGACTTTGATGGCTAGAAAAGAAATGTGGTTATAGTTAAGGTTTTGACCTTGTTCTCTATAACCATGGCGCTGATACCAATCTGTAACACCCCCATTTTTACAATATAGCAGCGGAAGCTAATCTGGGGTATTACTTTATGGATACAACAATCATAATCATAGAAAACAACTTTAAAAGAGACGTTGTTGGAAAATTTTAGTTATCATTCATTATAATCAGAGTTTTTACAAAATGCAGGTCCCAAAATCTAAAACATTATGTTTGAATGATAACAGTTCAGCCATCCTCGAGTCCATGCCACTCCATACCGCAGCTTGCTCAATTACCTGAGATAAACATGCTAAAAAGGGTCAACACAAAGGTTGAGTGAAATTCATAGGTTTGAAATGTAATAGTTAAATACAAGTTATCATAATTGGAAATGTTGGTATTGCAGGAATAATTGTTATGAAGAACATTATTGTCATAGTGAACAGTATTATCACCCTAAACTCATGAATCACATAAAGAGATAAAGAGATATTAAAGAGATATTGGGAGATACTACCCAAAGAGACATTGGGAGATATTACCCAAAGAGATATTGGGAGATATTACCCAAAGAGATACTGGGAGATATTACCCAAAGAGATACTAAAGAGATATTGGGAGATACTACCCAAATAGATATTTCCATGTACCTAGGCAATAATATATCAGGATAGCATATAGTTTAGCATAACACTTGCATTCATGATTTTATAGTAGGTGTCACGGGTTTATAAGATATGTGAGATTATGAATTCATTAAGTCTTTGAAAAGTAATCACATTGTTATAAGATAAATGAGTATGTAAAAGAGTTTGTAACAAGCATGTATCCCCCTTGCGGGTTTATAAAACATGTAAATAAGTAAAGGCGAGGTTATGAACTTCACCTGATATGTAGATGTAATAAATATGCCAAAATGAAAGCTGACGACCTTATCACAATCTTAACCAGGGAAGGTTGATATAGCAAAATGATAATAAATAGCCACGTCACACAACCTGAGTAAATATGTTGAGTCTTAGGAAGATTGTACTTTAGAACTTTAGTTTTAAGAGTTATAATAAACTAAATTATGAAGTTTTAACATAACACAAGTTTAATTTAACGATTCGTTAATCTAGGAAGTAAAACGGGTCAAATTACGGTTTTAAAATGAAAACACGCGAGTTTTAAGGTCAAGTCTTCTTATAACTTATCAAAGTACTTATTTTAACATTACAATAGCTTATTAGGATAGGTTATAATAAAAGTTTACAAGTTTAACCCATAGTTTAAGTAAAAACATGAAATTAGGGTTTTGGGTGTACGGTTTTGGATCAAAAAGGCATAACACATAGGTTTTTGAATTCAAAGCTTAATATTATGATTTTAGTAAGATCATATGAACATTATAACATTACATGAGCAGATTATAAGCTTAGAGAACCTGGTTTGAGCTTATAGCTTGGAAACGGGTCAGAATCGGGACTTTCGGCTTCATACGCCTAGAATAACGACTCCCGGGCTTCATTTCTTGGTTTCTTTTGCTTCCTTTCTATACTTGAGACTTCTTAAGATCACTCAGGATCTTTTAGAGCAAAGGATTGCTTCTATGAAGGGTTATAGAGGATGAAGTGGGGGATGAAGAAAAATGAATAAGGATGGCTTCTATTTATACTTGTGCAAGTTCAAGGAGAGTAAGCAAGGGCTCATTTCTGATCTAGACACATGTAAAAGCTAGTATGCGATGTGTTAAGGATATAAAATAAGGAATGGAAGGTCTAGGAGTAGCTTAGATGGGTTGGATGAACCCCTTGCTGCCGCGGCTGAAGAGAAGCAAAACAAGCACATGGTGCCTTCATTCTTGACCATGGAGGAGTCAAAGCTGCTTAGTAAGCTGCTATAAAGGGTCTATAAGGTATCTTGGGTGGTCATTTGCACATGGTGAGAGTTTAAGTGGGTCAAAATGAAGTTAGAAAGGGTGCGGCTCAGATTTGGGCTTGACGTGGTGTTCAAGGGTCTTTCCAAGGTACATTGTTTTTATAATAAGGGTATAATGAAAAAGGTGTTTTAGGTCCTGGTATTAAAAGTAAATAGCAAAAGATTAGCAATTGGTTTGGGTTAAAACGGAGTAGAATTGAAGAAACGAGGTCACGGGTTCAAATAGGGCTTGTTTAGGGTTTTCTTGACTTTCTAGGTTTATATTTCTTGTACATGTGGTGTCAAATTGATATATATTGATTCTAGTAGTAGATTAAGGAAAAATAGATAATAATTGAAAGGTTGGATTGAGTTAAAATAGTGTAGAAAATGAATAAACGGGTCAAAATGATAATTAGGGTATAATTAGGGTTTTCTGGATTCGTTAAGGTTTTCTAGGCTTTGATTTCTTGTACATTGCCAAGTTAATGATAGATAATGATTTGTAAACTCATTTTATGAGTTTACAATGGCCCTTGGTTGGTTATTTGGGATTAGAATGGTTTAAAATGAGTAAACAGGATAAATGAACCAATTAGGTACATTTAGGGTTTCTAGGATATGTTTTACGTACAAGTGAAGTAAAATGATGAAGTAATGATGAAATAATGATTGAATAGGATGAATAGGATTGTAAACAACGTTTTTAACAACTTATTTAATGTTTTTTGTTTAACACTGGATAAAAAAGCCAAAAACAGGTCATAGGTTTAGAAACTACTCGGTTATAGGTTTAGGGTTTTTGAATTAGGGGATTTGAGTGTAAAAGATGTATGAATGCTATGAATAGAAATAATTCGGTTTAAATCTTGGGTAAAAATGAGTATATTAGCTTAAACATAAGTGATAGTGAAGAAATGAGGATGAAAACGGATGTAAAACGGCTATTTTAGGGATTGAGCTAAATGACTTATGCAAATGAGCTTTTAAGGACTTGTACTTGAATTTAAAGAGATAATATATTTCAAAATGAGAATGTTATATTACTTAGTACATATGATTAGTAGCTTGTGCATTCACTTAAGGGGTTAACCCTTCCATTAGATATATGGGTTAAGGCATCCAATAATGGTTTTAAGCCCGTTTTTGATATAACTTGAAAATGGTACATTATAGGAATAATGAACTTTTGTAATAATGATATTATGATTATTACTTGACATGATTATGATATGGCTTGACATAATGATGACAGCTTGTCATAAGAAGTTGCGTAGAGCTTGTCTACATATTTATGACAATACTGAATATATTGATAATGCAAGTAATGTAATAAAGCGAAAAATGTACCCCCGTGCAATTATGATAAAAGTAAAAAAGGTTTTGCATTATGATGAAAATTCTTCTGGGTTTTATAGTCACCACCCTTATAGAAATCCATCCTGAGATTTAATGAAAGTTGAATTGCATAGATGTAAAGTACTGAGCACGAATTAAAGTTAGGATTAATTCAAAGGTTACAAGTTCACGTGTGTGATGCATTTATAATTATGTTGTACACCATAATTATAATTACCTCCTTTCACACGTCTACTTATTTTCAAGACTACACCTCTTGATGACAGCCAATAGAATTTCTTCAGATTCTGATTGATCCTGGGTGGATGAAATACTTCGATTTACGAAACCTGTGGGTTATGGGCCCACCATGCTTCTGTTGCACTATTGTGATTGTAAAGAATCGCTATTCATTAACCTTTAAAAGTCAACATCGAATAAGAATGCTATCACAAGTCTTTGTCAAAATTTTCATACCTAGTGGTATTGAAATCATTTGACATTGTATAGATTCTTGTGTGTTTCCTTGTTATTATGTTGCAGAATATAACAGAGAATTTTAGAATACGGAGATCATGGAATGAGTAATGTCAAGGAATGATTATGAATTTGTTAGAGAGTTGCTAATCACGTGAGATACAGATTTTGAAATGAATAGATGATGAAGGTAGTAATGAAGGTAATAAGGATAATGATTAAGGGATTGTTTGTACAAACGGATTAAAAGAAACTTGTTTGTACGTATGTTATATACTTAAGCCTACTTATTTATAATTAGTCACTTAGCAAAAAAGAAGTGTCCAACTCTTGTAACAAGTATTTATACATTCAAGATTCATGGATTTATAATTTCCTTTATTCAAATGAAAATTGACCTAATTCATTTCATAAGATTATCATAAATCGTACTACCTAAGCATAAAAACACAATATCTTAATGTGTAGAAAAATGAATTGTTAGATAATAATTCAGATGTATATTGTATTGATGCCCATAATAATCGAGGATGAAAATTTATGTCAAAGGTATACGGAGAGTAATTTAGAGTTTTGACCATAATAGAATTAGTAGAAATTCGTCAAACTATGTCGAGTTTGATACATCAGATAACAGAAAGATGTAAAAAGAATCATCACTTTATTATTTCATGGATAACTTTTTATAAGAACTTTACATATGAAAAAGAGTTGATACTTATGCTAAGTATCTTATAGTAGAATAAAAGTAACAGACGACGAGGATTGATGATTGGGGTTTTTAGATTGAAGAAGATTCTGATTAGAATTGAATATCCTCAAGAGTTGTTTTCAACGGTTGATCTTTTGTCTCTGCAGTTTCTGGTTAGATGACCCACTTTGTTGCAAGTTCGACACTTGACAGTGCAATCTCCTGTGTAATGCAGGGTGCATTTTATACACAAAGGAAGGTTTCCATGGTATCTTTTGGGAGGATAAGTCCTAACAGGTTCTTGTCTTCTATTCTGCTGGTGGTGGTAATCATCATTACAGTTGTGATTGTTGTGGTTATTTTGGTAGTTGTCATTTTTGCAATTGTTGAAGTGGTTATTATTGTTGTGGTATTTAGGGTAGTTGTTGCTGTTGTCGATGGTGTTTCTCTTATCTTCTAATTTTCGTTTATGATCATTGGTTTCTTGCACATAATCGCATTTTATTATCTGATCCATTAACCTCTGGGATATGTTGATGGCTTCCTCTAAAGTTTGAGGTTTCGAGGCAGTAACGTTATCTTCAATGCTTCAAGGTAGACCTGCCCGATAAAAGCTTCCAAGAGTTTTTCTCAATGTTTGGCACCATGTTTTGGACACAAGGTGTTAATTCTTGAAATCTTCCTAACATAGGGGTTTAAGATCATTTCCCTTTTACACTCAGATTGTAAAGTTCCTCTTTTCCACTTTTTCTGATCTCAGTCCCGGGGGACAATACATATTCGTCAAAGCCTTTTTTAACTCAGTCCAGGTGGTTGATTAGCTTGGCTCTATTCCCATAGGTCAGGCTATCATTCCAAAACCAGGGATAAGGCATCGTTAGTTAAAGTACCAGTACAAAAGTTACTGTTATTTTTCCTCAGGCACACTGCTATCGAGAGAATACTGATTCCGGTTTTGTTCATATCATCAAATAAGGCCTACTCTCCTTCCGTACCATTAAAGCAGAAAGGTTGACAGCTGATAAACTCTTTGTAGTTTCCCGTTTTTACTGTAGGAGTTCCAGTAAGATTACTAGCCATGCCATGCAAGAAGTCTATGCTTTCCAGGGCTGCAGTAAAATTAAGCAGTCAGTTTGCCGATGGCATCCAAAATATGGCTGGTTTTTCGGAAGTGATCTCTTTTTTGGAGACATTCTATCAACCATAAAGAACATTATAAGATGACATCACAAGTTTAGAAAGGTAATACTTTAAAGAAAAATGGATGGTCCATAAAATGCTTAGGAGAAATGCTTTTTTTTGGATTTAAGCAACTTAGAAAGTTATGGTATATTCATGAAGGACTGATATAAATGACATACAAATGATGGAGATGATGATGGAAGAGAGAGATAAGTTGGAAACAATAAGGTATGAAACAGGATTTCCTTTATAAATAACTTGCCTTTTTTACTGTACATAAGTCAAGATTTGACAGCTTTTTTATTTATAAATACCTACACGATTCCGTGGCTTAGGATAAATATTATAACTAGTTTAAGAGTTGATGATTTTTGAGCTGTAGATGACATGCTCATAAGTTGTTTTGGTGATAATCTTGGGGTATTTCTCAAGATCCGTTCAAGATCAGAAAATTCTGAAGTGAGGTCAAAGACAATCTTATCCTTTTGGCCTAACCGCGTCTTTTGAAGTTATAAATCATGAGTACGGATTTTCCTTGAGTTCAGTCTTTAGTTTCGTTACCATTAATACGTCATACTTTCCATTTTCCTCAATGCGGTGAAAAAGAGTTCATCAATAATTCAAAATATCTATCTTCGATTTGTCCCTCATGATTGTTTCAGATACATCTTAATTGGGACTCATTTTCCTATTTCAAGCAAATATCGAGTTGGGGTAGAGTATAAACCAAGGAAGATGTAAACCAATCACAGGTTTTGATTCTAGGAATGAATTAGATAACGTCAGTTTTTGAGGAAGAAGATGAGGAACAGATGTAACTTCTTAGGTAGTAATAGATTCTTCAGGAACCAATAATTATCAAGGATCAAATAGTAGTGATGGTGGTTAATATTGAGATGGAGACAAAATAGCTGGTGAGTAATAGGATCTGGTGAGAAATAGGTGATTCCTTAGCATAAAAAGCTGTACGAGTCCTTCAAACAAGTATTATAGTAGAAGATGAGAATACTGGTGGGATCATATAATCTGTAGAGGTTTTCTGAGAGTTAAAATAACTGCTATTCCTAGATGAAGCTGGTAAATAAAATCCGGTGAAACCAAAGTATAGTTAAGAATATTCATAGAGGAAAAAACATCCTCAATATCGGAAGTAGAGCGATTGGGAGAAGACATCGTTCTTATAACAACCTAATTTGTAAATAACAAAGTATATTATATATAATTAATAATAGATAGTAATCTTTACATACTTGTTCCAGAATGTAAGTGGCGACGTGAGAACTTTGATGGCTGAAAAAGAAAATGTGGTCATAGTTAAGGTTTTGACCTTGTTCTCTATAACCATGGCTCTGACACCAATCTGTAACACCCCCATTTTACAATATAGCAGCGGAAGCTAATCTGGGGTATTACTTCATAGATACAACAATCATAATCATAGAAAACAACTTTAAAAGAAACGTTGTTGGAAAAATTTAGTTATCATTCATTATAATCAGAGTTTTTACAAAATGCAGATCCCAAAATCTAAAACATCATGTTTGAATGATAATAGTTCAGCCACCTTCGAGTCTCAAAGCCCCACCGTACTGTCAACTTGCTCAAGTTCATGAGATAAACATGCTAAAAAGGGTCAACACAAAGGTTGAGTGAAATTCATAGGTTTGAAATGTAATAGTTAAATATAAGTTATCATAATTGGAAATGTTGGTATTGCAAGAATAATTGTTATGAAGAACATTATTGTAATGAACAATATTATCACCCTAAACTCATGAATCACATAAAGAGATAAAGAGATATTAAAGAGATATTGGGAGATACTACCCAAAGAGACATTGGGAGATATTACCCAAAGATATATTAGGAATATTACCCAAAGAGATCTGGTAGAGATATTACCCCAAAGGATACTAAATAGATATTAGGGGAGAAACTACCGAAATAGAATTCCATGTACCTAGGCAGTAATATATTCAGAGATAGCATAATAGTTTAGGCATAACACTTGCATCATGATTTTATAGTAGTGTCCCAGGGATTTATAAGATATGTTGAGATTATGAATTCATTAAGTCTTTGAAAAGTAATCACATATGTATAGAGTATATTTATAAGAGTTTGTAACAAGATGTATTGTCCCCCTCGCCCTCGCGGGTTTATAAAAAGATTGAAATGCGAGGCTATGAACTCACCTGAACAGTTATAGGGAAATTGATAGCTAATGTATAGGGAATGAAAGTAACGGCTTCAACACGGCAATCACAGACAACCTGGGTTAATATATGGCAAGTCTTAGTTTGATTGTATATATAAGTTTTTGGATATCGATGTTGGTTTTGATATAAAAATTATCATAACACCGTTCGGGCCATCATAGTTTAGAAGTCATTTAGTAAACGTTTGTGGAGCTAGGGCACTTTAAATCGTAAACCCAACAACTCAGACAGAACGTAGTACCAAGATGAAACTTCTTAATATGAAGCTCCCTAGTATTGTGGTATGATATGGATCCGGGACATGATTTTTGAAAGCACATCGATGATGAATGATATAAGGATTAGAACATAAGCAGTTTTAAGCATTTTATTCAATATCTAGAGATGTTAAGCACGAGGAGCGTTAATTAAAGTTATGTCTGGTAATGTTTTGAATATGATTTTACATTTTTTCAAAATGTTACATTTTAGACCCTGGGGTTTGGAAAACTGCAAGTAGACCCCTGGGGTTTGCATTTTTATGACTTTGGTCCTTCAACTTTTATTGATATACCAAGTAAACTTTATACTTAAAAAAGTGACATAATAGAACCCTATAGTTATAACTTTGATAAAATGACATTTTTAGTCCTTTTAGTTATAAGTTTATGAAATTTACGATATATACCCCTTGCATGGATTATAATTACAAAACATGTCCAAATTGCCATGCAAGCTTAATTTAACATTTCAATAGTCATTTATAAGTTATAATAAACTAAAATATGAAGATTTAACACAACATAAGTTTAATTTAACGATTCGTTAAGTTAAAAGGTAAAACGTGTCAAATTAGGGTTTCAAAATGAAAACGCACGGGTTTTAAGGTCAAATTCTCTTATGACTTATCAAAGCACTTATTTTAACATTATATTAGCTTATTACGATTGATTATAACAAAAGTTTACAAGTTTAACCTATAGTTTAAGTAAAAACATGAAATTAGGGTTTCGGGTGTACGATTTGGGATCAAAAAGGCATAACACTTAGGTTTTTGATTTCAAAGCTATATATTATGATTTTAGCAAGAACATATGAACATTATGACGTTACATGAGCAGAATATAAGCTTATAGAACCTGATTTAAGCTTATAGCTTGGAAATGGGTCAGAATTGGGACTTTCGGCTTCGTTCGGCTAGAGTAACGACTTCCGGGCTGTGTTTCTTGGTTTCTTTTGCTTCCTTTCTGTACTTGAGACTTCTTAAGATCTATTAGAATTCATATTGAGCAAGGAGTTGCTACTATGAAGGTTTATAGAGGAGGAAGTGGGGGATGAAGAAGAATGAACACATAAGGCCCCTATTTATACCCATTTGAAGGTATAATGAGTAAGCAAGGGTTATGATCTGGTCTTGACACATAGTAGGTCTAGTTATGAGTTTGTTATAGCTAGAATTTCATGGTGGAGGTCTATTTAAAAATAGTTGAAGGATGTGGCTTCCTTATCGTGCTAACCGCGGCTGATGCGAAGAAAAAAGAGAAGGGCCATTGTGCTCCTAATATCTTGCCTTGGAGGCATCAACGCTGTCTTTTAGTAAGCTGCTTCATATGATTAGCAGGGGTTCTTCGGTGGTCTATGCATATGGGTAGCATTTTAAATGGGTCAAAATGAATATGGAAGTGGTTCGGGTCGGTTTTGGGCTTGACGTGGTGTTCAAGGGTTTTTCCAAGGTACATTGAGTTTATAATGATTAAGAATAGATGAAATAGGTTGTTAAAGTCTGGTATTAAAGTAATTTCAAAGATTTTGCAATTGGTTTTTGGGTTTTTTAAAACGGATTAGAATTGAAGAAACGAGGTCACGGGTTCAAAGAGGGCTCGTTTAGGGTTTTCTTGACTTTCTTGGCTTATATTTTGCATACTCTTGATTAGGAATGATGGAATACAAATCCTAGGGCTTATATAAAGTATTATCAATGAAGTTTGGTCATTGGTTTAAGTTAAAATGGGTTGAAATTGAGAAAACGGGTCAAAGTCACAATTAGGGCACAATTAGGGTTTTCTGGATTCGTTTCTTGGATAATTGAAGTAGAATGATGAAATGATAATGGATTATGATTGAGAATGTTGTAATTTATGTTATTATAACTTATTTAAGTATTGGTTTAAGTTTACAATGGATAAAAATGAAGAAACGAGTCATGGTTTAGAAACTAGCTCGGTTTTAGGGTTTAGGGTTTTGAATTAGGGTTTTGAGTGTAAAAAGATGTATGAAAGCTTATGAATGGAATATTTAGGGTTTATATATTGTAGAATGAGTGTAGTATCTTGTACACAAGTGATGGTGAAGAAATTAGAATGAAAACGGAGGTAAAACAGCTATTTTAGAGATCATGCTTAATGACTTGTACATTGAGCTTTTAGAGACTTATACTTTGACTTGAAGAGTTTATATATTTCAAATAAGATGATATTACTTGTAAATATGCTTTAGTAGCTTGTGCATTCACTTTAGATGTTAATCTTTCACAAAATTAGGGTTTAGAGATACCCGATAATGGTTTAAAGCCCGTTTTGATATAATGTTGTAATTGATACCTCATATGAGTAATGTACTTTGTAATAATGATATTGTGATATTGAATTGATATATCATGATGATTGCTTGACATATACGAAGATAGGATTGCCATATGTAGGGATTGAGATATTGGCAAAGTAATGTAATGTAATAAAGCGAAAAATTTCCCTGAAAAAGGTGAGTTTATATATAACTGATAGATTGTACATCATCTAACTTAATAGATGGATATTTACATTTATGAAAATTGTGGGTTGTTATATCAATCCCCTGTCATCTCTAACGATGTTGAAGAAGAAGATCACGACCTTAATGTTGCACACATGAATAACGATCCATTCTTTGGTATTCCAATTCCAGAACAGGATTTTAAAGCATCTTCTTCCTTGAACGTTATTACAACTATTGTGCACACTGCTACTCCCTACTCTGAACACGTTAACAAATGGACCAAGGATCATCCTTTAGAAAACATTATCGGTGAACTCCAAAGGCCTGTTTCCACACGACTACAACTTCATTGACAAGCTTTATTTTGTTACTATGATGCCTTTCTCACATCTGTTGAACCTAAGAACTACAAAGACTCATTAACTCAAGCATGCTGGATTGAAGCAATGCAAGAAGAGCTTAACGAATTTGAACGTCTTGAAGTCTGGGAACTAGTTCCTCATCCTGATAAAGTGATGGCCATTACTTTAAAATGGATCTACAAGGTGAAACTTGATGAATTGGGAGGAATTCTAAAGAACAAGACTCGTTTGGTTGCTCGTGGTTACCGTCAAGAAGAGAGAATTGATTTTTAGGAATCTTTTGCTCCGGTTGCAAGATTAGAGGCTATAATGATTTTCTCGCGTTTGCCGCTCACACGATGGTCGTCTACCAAATGGATGTGAAGACTGCATTTCTGAATGGTAATCTGCGGGAAGAGGTTTATGTTAGCCAGCCGGACGGGTTTGTGGATCCAGATAACCCCAATCACGTGTACAAGCTAAAGAAAGCTCTTTATGGGTTGAAACAAGCTCCACGCGCGTGGTATGACATGTTGTCTTCATTCCTGATATCCCAAGACTTCTCCAAAGGCTCAGTGGATCCTACTTTGTTCATCCGTAGGCAAGGCAAGGAATTACTTCTGGTACAAATATATGTCGATGATATTATCTTTGCTGCATCTACACCTGAACTTTGTGACTTATTTGCTAAAATCATGTGTTCAAAATTTAAGATGTCAATGATGGGCAAAATCTCATTTTTCTTAGGACTACAGATTTCTCAAAGTCCCAGAGGCATCTTTATTAACCAGTCAAAATATGCCCTTGAATCTTTAAAGAAATACAGTTTTGACTCTTGTGACCCAGTGGATACTCCCATGGTGGAGAAATCCAAACTGGATGAGGATAAAGAAGGGAAAGCAGTTGATCCATCACACTATCGTGGCATGATTGGCACCCTCCTTTATCTCACAGCCAGTAGACCTGACCTACAATTTGCTATATGCATGTGTGCCCGGTATCAGGCTCGATTGCTCTAACAGCATTTGCAGATGCGGATCATGCTGGTTGTCAAGATACACGCCGTAGCACATCTGGTAGTATGCAGTTCTTGGGAGATAGACTTGTTAGCTGGTCATCAAAAAGGCAGAAAAGCGCTGCGATATCCAGTACGGAAGCTGAATATATTGCTATGTCTGGCTGTTGTGCTCAAATCCTTTAGATAAGATCACAGCTTACCGACTATGGCATTGGATTCAATAAAATTCTAATGTACTATGATAACAAAAGCGATATTGCCTTATGCTGCAACAATGTTCAACATTCCGAGTTGAAGCATATAGACATCATATTTCACTTTATCAAGGAGCATGTTAAGAATGGGGTGATTGAACTTTACTTTGTCAATACGGAGTATCAACTGGCGGACATCTTCACAAAATCCCTTGCAAGAGAAAGAAGTGAATTTCTTATCAACAAGCTGGGAATGCGGAGTTTTACGCCGGAGACTCTGAAACAATTGGCAGATGAAGTTGATGAATAGTGGTGGTACCTATTCAAATATCCTGTAACATATGTATATATATTAAAACCATAACAACCAAAAAGATTTTTTCATTTTTCATGAAATTTTTATAAAAACAAGAAAAAATTACATGTTTCGTCCCTATGGTTTATACCAAAATCAAGTTTCATCCCTATTTCATTTTAATTATACTGGGCGTCTCTAATTTTGAAACTTGTAACGCTGACCGTCCTTATTTTGGATGGTGGTTAACTTTTTTCGTTAAGTCTGATATTTGTGGGGGCATTTTGGTCTTTTCCGTTATAGGGACTAAACTTGTAATTTTTTTGTTCGTTTAAAATAAAATAAAAAATTTATGTTAATATATGTAAAGAATTTAAAAAAAATTTACAAAATTTTGAAAAAAATTTCGTACTTTTATAAATCTTAATTTTAAAAAAAAATGAAATTTTTTTCGTACTTTTTGAATAAAAAATAATAATTTACGTTGTTATTCGTTAAAAAATTTAAAAAAAATTAAAAAAAAATCGTAATTTTTAAAATCTAAAATTTTTAAAATAAATTTAAACCTTTTTTCGTACTTTTTATATTTAAAAAAATTTAGGTATTTAAAATTTTTTTTCGTACATTTTTAAATTTAACAATTTTTTTTAAAAGTTAAGAAAAAATAAAAAGTTAAAACTTTTTTACTTTTTACTTCGAATTTTTTTTACTTTTTTTTCTTAACTTTTAAAAAAAAATAATTTTAAATTTACTTTTTTTTAAATTAAGATTTTAAAAAGTATGAAATTTTTTTTAAAACTTTTTGTAAAAAAAATTTAAATTTTTTACGAAAAATAACGTAATTTTTTTAAATATAAAAAGTACGAAAAAAGATTTAAATTTTTTCAAAAAAAATTAAGATTTTACAATGTACAAATTTTTTTTTAAAAGAATTTGTAAAATTTTTTTAATTTGGAGATGAGTTTAAAAAAAAATTTAAACCTAAAAAATATTTTTTAAATATAAAAAGTGTGAAAAAAGATTTAAATTTATTTTAAAAAATTAAGATTTAAAAAGTACGAAATTTTTTTAAAATTTTTTAACGAATAACAACGTAATTTTTTTAATTTAAAAAGTATGAAAAAAATTAATTTAAAAAAAATAGATTTATAAAAGTACGAATTTTTTAAAAAATTTTGTAAATTTTTTTAAAATTCTTTACGTATAATAACATAAAAACATTTTTTTTAATTTAAAACGAACAAAAAAAATTACAAGTTTAGTCCCTATAATGGAAAAGACCAAAATGCCCTCACAAATATTAGACTTAACGAAAAAAGTTAACGACCATCCAAAATAGGAACGGCCAGCGTTACAAGTTTCAAAATTAGGGACGCCCAGTGTAACTAAAATGAAATAGGGACGAAACTTGATTTTGGAATAAACCATAGGGACAAAACATGTAATTTTTTTCTAATAATAATAATGTTTATTATTATTATTATTTTTATATTATTTTATTATTATCATTATTATTTATTAATAATAATAATATTTATTATTATTATTATTTATTATTTGTTATTTTTTTTATTTTTTTATTCTTATTATTATTATTATTATAGTATTATTTATTTAATATTTATTATTTATAAATATTATTTATTATTTATTATTAATATTATTATAATTATTATTTATTAATATTAATTTATTGTTATTATTATTATTTATTCATATATTTTTTTTATATTAACATCACTTCATTAGAATAAAAGAGATTACAATACATTAGAGGGAAGCCGAGATACTATCTGAGCTCCCACTCCTTT
>BQNB010141065.1:2706-17319 GCA_026074375.1 Tanacetum coccineum
TTCTTGGACATGTAAGTTTGGACAATCCGATTTTCTGTTTTACTAAAGATTTGATATATTGATGCTTATGGCCTTATGGGTATGTTTGGTAAAATTGTCTGCAACTATTATGATTTGTTGTGAGTTGAAGCTATCATTAGGGATGAGTTGTAGCTGTGGTAGCTGGTTTTTGATAAAAAGAGTAAATGATGTATAAGGACGCGCACACACACACACACACATAAAAAGCTCCAAAACGTAAACACAGTTATTCAAGGGTAAAATGGTAATTTTGCATTGTTAGAAGCTCCGGCTTGTCTTAAAATCTACTCAAAGTAGCTTTTTTTTGGGAACTAAAACTGAAGACTTTCATCCACACAAGGAGTCTTTTTCTTCAATGAGAGTTTATCTTACAAACAGAAGTCAGCAGTCATATTGAAAATTTTTTAATAGCTGCGTGCCAAACATACCCTTGTATATGTATAATGTATTACTGGGTCCTATGAGATTTCTCAAATACTATTTTTCGTTGTTGATAATATGACTCAGGCATGGAGACTCTATAGGGCAGGCAAGTCTCTGGAGCTGGTTAGTCCACCTTTATACAACTCATGTGTTGACGTTGAAGTAATTCGAGCCATACATATTGGTTTGTTATGTGTGCAAGATCTTGCACAAGATAGACCAACTATGTCGTTAGTGGTATCGATGTTGGATAATGATGGTGTTTTACCACCACCTAATCAACCTGCCTTCTTCTCTGAGAAAAGCCCAGTTGTAATGAGCTCAATTACTTCAACGGTATCACCTGTTTCTGTCAATAATGTCACCAATACAGTCTTAGATGCTCGTTAGAGGAAAATAAAGTAGAACCATTAATTGTTTATACACATGGTATTTTGCCTATCTGAATCCCATGCAGCTCATTTTTAGCTGCAACGATAAATAATCGTATATATGTTCAGCCTGAAGCACATAGTTTGTATCTTGAAATTACCTATTTATCGGATGGTATATAGTTATATATGCTGATAACCTTTACTCTCGCATGTACTTATCGAAATACTCTTCTTTTTATTTACTACAGTAATTATTTAATGCGAATGGATACCTTTTTAGGTCACATAACTCATAACTATGAAACATCAAACTTATACTTTGTTAGGAAGAACATGTGAATCATATTTTTAGTTTATTGATTGTTGCAAGTTTCTTTTAGCCATTTATTGACAAGTAAATCTAATAAGTAATACCTCTCATCAAACTCAAGTTACAACAGCTTTTTTGTTACAGATTGTTCATATATTGTAGAAATGATAAGCTTCATTCTCGAATGATAGTTAGTTATGCTCTTAAGAAAAGTATATGAATCTTTTTGCTCTTTAAATAGAAGTCAATATGCAAGGCTATATCTTTTGGAACGAGATCCTATCAAGTTGATAAGAACATGACCGGTAACGTTCCTTTACAAACATAACAGGGGCTTGCTGAGGGACATAATTTTCTTTTTGATTGTGAGAAAACATTACCGAACATGATGATATCAACTTTAGAGGATTTTATAATCCATATCTTTTATTGCATTATATAATTGAATTTAAATAGTGGTGAAAGACAAGCGGGCAACAAGATGTGCAGCCAGCCCTTTTTGGATTGCAAAGCCAATACGTTTAAAAACCACATATGTGAGTCTAGGTGTCATAACATTGCTGTGCATAACCCGTTGAACTCGGCTGAGTAGCTCCACCCCGCCATCCGATGCAAGGAAACCAAAGGTATCAAACGCAAAGGGAATAAACACGTGTTGATTTTCAATGCATGCTTTCTCGTGTTTTGTCACTTTGCCCAAGGTGGCTTTCAAAGCAGCCTGACCCGCTGTAAAACCCCTACTACTTAACCCTACGAGAGGAGAAACCCCGGTCAAATCCACGCACGCATGTTTCCCCCAACCCAACCAAAAACCAAAACGTCAGCCGGTCTAAGTGTAGATCTTCCATCCGACGGGTCAGTTAAAAAGTTCACAGGTGCTTCTTTTTTAGCGGAGATCCCAGCACGCCTACATATGTAAAAAAGAACGTCCCTAACCATATCGTGTCGGTATTTGAATCCCGGGAGCTCTTTACAATGAATCGCATGTTCCCCAAAGGAATCCAAACATGCCTTGCGACAAATCGCATCAACCGGGAATAATGAAATCATGAGATGATACTTAAGGATAATGCGATATTCCACTGGTGACATATGTTGGCCAAGCCCGTCTATGGGGATAGCTAGTAGAAAATCCTTAGCATGTGGTGCGCGTAGACACTCAAAAACTGCTTTTTGTCTCATAGTCATGTCAAAGTGAACTTCCATATCCTTGACCATTTTGCTAAAAAGGACATTCGCCAGTGTTTGTTAGGCTTTAGAGGGCACGGTGTCCTTATTAGTGAAACCGCTAAAATCAAAGCTTGGAATCGTATCACGAAGACAAGCCAAAGCAGAAACATAATCATCATCCATACCACATATGCCACTGTCACGTAAGATGTGGTCTTGTAGCACCCAAGATTGGGCCCTCGAGGCTACAAAAGGCATAGGAGGAAACCAATTTTGCCGAGAGACAAACCCAAACCACCAAATCGAATAGGTAAAGAAGCAAGTCGCCACTATAAGTCTTCAAAGAATGGTCCACTACAAGCCACTATATTCTTGATTGACCCACGCAAACCTTTGTCAAAAAACAAGGCTGCCTCCTCCATGTGTACAGGTTGACAAGTCCTTAAACCGAAAAAGAGTTTGGCAATACCCATACATGATCGAAGCAAAAGGAGCTCACTCTGCGGGTCATGTAACTGTGGAAGAAGACCCATCAAATCAACAACATTTGCGGCTCTCTTTATAGCCAACCCACTAATAAAATCTGTGTCTCTACTAACAGCTCCCCCGAGAAACTTCACAGTCGATGACAGCCTTCGAATATCGACAGGAAATAAACCATCACGAAGCTTCATACCATTACACGAGGGCCAAAATATCTCTGACCTACGTTCTTGTCTATTCTTTTGCCTATACACCTGCAGCGTGCATCTTGGAAAAAGTAATAACCTGACCCACGCATCAATAGAATCGGATTGGGCGACCACCTTGCAAAGAACTGTTTTTAACGCTTGAGAAAAAGCGAGCCGACAACCATGAGAGATACACTTGACAGTAGTAATAGGCACTTTAAAAACACGATCCAAAAGCTCAGCATCTAAAACCAACCCCTCAGTTATTTCTGTCCCGGACTCCTTATTAGACGGCTTTGAAATGCCAACAATGTATTCGCTCATGTCATCGGACCCTTTAAGAAAAACGAACAAGACCATCCGGGTCATGACAAGCGCGACTCACAGCATGTAAATCCATACACTTCCCACATAATCATTGGTTAAATACCTTTAAAGTTTCCTCGACTGCCATATATAATCCATGGTCCATAGAAATAGCCTTGCGTAAGACACATTTACGTTCATCGGACGGAAGGTGTAGCCTCTTGAGATGAGATATCAAACGAGGAAACCCTTTATTGCCCACTTTACCATCCGGGCAACAATGAAATCCTCGGAACGGACATGGCCAAACCCTGTCCGAAGAGGTAGTGGTGCGTGTCATGCAAGTAGAATAATGAAAATACGTTAAATGAGTTTGTTAAGAGGATGATGGTGGGTTTTATGTATGTTTTTTTTTGTTGAGACATTTTTACAAACACTTGGTGGGTAGTAAAAGATATAATTGGATTTTATGAGTTTGGATGTGAAAGATTGCAATGAGAATTTGCATTGTAAAATGGAAGAGAAACAAGAAAACTACATTTTTAATTGAAGTGCGGAATGAATGATTTTGTGAAAATTGGAGTTGATGTTTTTTTGTGAAATAAACTAAAGGCCAATGCAAGAGTTTATCGTCTGTTTTCTATAGATGGCAAGATGCTCGGTTGGGCTAGGTGGGTAACCGATCAAAATATTTTAGATAAGAATAAAGATATTTACAACGACGACACCCAATCCTGCCATAAGCAGGGTATGAGGAATGTGAGATGTAGATATATCATACCCTTACCCTTGGGAAAAACCCGAGGGTAAAAAGACTACTTCCAAAAAGAACTCCGACAAAGAGTACGGAAAGAATGCGACAAAATTCCTCAAGATAATGTAGGGAAACGTGGCAGAAGAATAATAAAACAACTGACACAAGGCAAGAAAAGCAAAGAAACCATGACGCTCAATGAGCAAAAACCAACCAAAAGAGACAGAAAAACAATGCGCAATGCACACAAAAAGCCAAACGTGCATAAGAAGCAAGATATTTGATAGGTTAAAAGTATAATTTTTGTAAGCTTACTAAAAGTATGTGCTCAGTGATCAAGTGCACATGGCCTGAACCTATTTTGGGCCTCCATAATTTTATAAAAAGAGGTGGGTTACCCGCGCTTCGCCTCGGGGCGCAAGGGACTAACACTGCAACGGACCGATAACCCAAAAGGCTATTTTTGTAAATTGCTAAAAGAACAAAATCTAAGTTAACGGTCGTTAGTTAACGTTCGTTAAGTAACGACCGCTCCCAAGGACTATTTTTGTAATTTGTTAAAAAAAACTAACGTTCGTTACTTAACAGCCGTTAGTGGGGGTATTTTGTAAATTTTTCTAAAGTGAGGGTGGTTTTCGTAATTTGACCCATAGTGTGAGGGGCTATTTCGTAAAGACCTGGGGGGCTATTTCGTAAATACTGGTGGGTTGTGGGTGAGATTTCGGGTCGGGCGGGAGGTTTCCGGGTCGGATAAACGAAGAGGGTTGTATGAGGGTGATTTCCGGATCAGACGGGTGGGTTCCGGGTCGAGTCGACCCAATGCTTTACGGATGAGCATCGTGATATAGTTATATAATATCTACTCATTGCTTGTTACAATATCTTTATAAAATATTACTCCAAATATGAGAAACATGAATCTATGAAAATGAAAATAATAAAAGTCTGAATTATATTACTAAACATTACATTTCCTGGGGACCCGACCCACCCAAAAACGGGTCGCATTAAATTATTTTGACCCGGCATTTAATGAATTTTTTTTTTTTTTTTTTTTTGTTTGTTTTGAACAGTTATTTATTTTTTTGACCAGTTTTTTTTTTCTTTTTGTTTTCTGAAAAAGTTTTTAAAATAAAACTTTCCTTTTTTTTCCTCCGAATACCTTTTCGCACTGTTTGAGCCGTCAGTCTGTTTTTTTATGCATAAAACTTTAAGTTTCCTCAAACCCCGCGCTCCGCTAATCGTCCCGTTTTTTTTTTCTCAAAAATTTTTTAAAATAAAATCTTCCTTTTTTTTTCTCGAAATACCCTCTCGCACTGTTGGAGTCATCGGTCTGTTTTTTTATGAATATTTTTTTTTAACAGTTAGTTTTTTTTTACCAGTTTTTTTTCCTTTTTTTTTCAAAAAAGTTTTTTAAAAAAATGAAAACCTTTCTTTTTTTTTCCTCGAATACCTCATCGGCACTGTTTGAATCATCGTCTAATTTTTATGAATACAACTTTAAGTTTCCTCAAACCATCGGCGCTCCGCTAATGCGTCCCGCAACGGCGAGCAGCGTCGCCAGTTTTTTTTTTTCCCTTTTTTTTCAAAAAATTTTATAAAATAAAATTTTCCCTTTTTTTTACCTATCCGAATACCCTTCATCGCATGCATTAAAAAGGCATTTTGCATTTAGTGTCATTAAATGCACCGGGTGACCGAGGTGCATTAATACGCTTGGTCAACCTACCCGTCCGAATCGGTTTTTTTTTTTTTTTATAAAAAAAAAATTGTTTTGTTTTTTAAAATACTCTCTCAGAACTTTTTTAGTCATCGGTCTGTTTTTTTTAAGATAAACAATAGAATAACCACACGCTCAAGGTCATTAAGTTCATTAAAGCACCGGGTTGACCCGACCCGGTCCCGAAACATTTAAAAATTTTTTTTTAAATTGATTTTTTTTATTTGGCTTGTTTTTTTCAAAATATTCACTCCGCACTTTTGAGTATCGTATTGTCGGGCGACCCTACCGCGGTCCGCCCCGACCCGTTCTTTTTTTTTTATTTACAAAAGCCCCTCAAATATTTACGAAATACCCCCTCGCACTATGTGTTAAATTACGAAAACTACCCTCATTTTAATTTTTTTTTTATAAAATACCCCTTTCCCCACTAGCGGTCGACCGTTAGTTTTTTTTTTTAGAATGCACCAAAACAGTGCTTGAAATCGATCGTTACTTAACGACCGTTATTTTTTTTTTTACAAAAATATACCTTTTGACACTTGTATGTATTACATTTGTTGTAGGGTTGACCAAGAGAAAAAGTGAACAGTAACATTATTTAAATGCTTATCTACAATAGTTTTATTAATATAATATTTTCTTATCTACAGTAATTTTAATCATATACTAATAATTATCTTTCTTTCTTCTTCCTCATCTCAGAACTTCCTTATTTAATTATTTTCATCTGGGTTATGAACGGTGATAAACTGTTAAAATATTGTTATCACACACACAAGATCTTTTAAAAAATACGTTTGCTGTAAATTTGTATATGTGTCTTCAAATTGATGTAGCAAGAAGATGACTAATATCTTCCTAACACACAAACCACAGAAAAAACACATACTACCTAACCCATCTTTATCTTCTTTCTCAAACCCACCGGAACACACCAAATTCGATCACCACCACCGACACAAACAAAAATATGACTGGCGGTGAAGAGACAAGAACACCAGAGATAAGAATGAAGTCTCCGCCGAGTCTTGCGTTTTCCCCCGATTGAGCCTTACGCTGTCGTGGACTATCCATTGGACCCGTTTCTTACATACAACTCACATTTTTTTAAAGATTTTATCTAACTTTGGTGTCTAATTAGTATTCATAATATGTCCTTTTTTTGTTTTGAAGGAAATCTAAAATTGGGATTCAAAATTGCGAATATCCGTAGTTCAACTTGCAGGTATGTAGTTTCATATCATAATTTTTTTGTTCTATACATTCGTTACCTTTCTTTTAAACTTTTTTAATCTAAAATAAATAAGTTTGAAATTTTACACAAAAGTTTACTCATTATTTGAGGACAGCTGAGGAAATAAGGGCTCTTGAATGCATTCTAAGTGATTGTATTTGGTGTTTTTTTCTTGATTTAATTTAATTTTGCAGGTTCAAACACGAAGATTGTTATTGTGTTCTTGGAAGTGCTTTTTACTGCTAAGGAGATTAACTCATAAATCAAGTATGTTGGTTTTTATATTCAATCATTATGTTGGTTTTAAATTTATATTATTGATTTTGGATGTTTGAATCTGATTTTTAGGTATTTGTATGGGGTGGTTGCCATAATGGAATCAATGTGGTTGTTATCTTCATCTTCGAGTTTACTTAAGGTATTTTTAATTAAACAACTGATGTTCTCTTGAGAAAATTGAACCTTCATAGATTTTTTGGATAGTGGATACCTTTTGTTATGTATGATGGAATGTAGTCGAACGAAAATTTGATTGAGATAGTCAATTTAGCTGTACTCCGTTGATAGAATGTAAGTGTTTGGTTTAGAGATAGAGATTCAAGTTTTAATGTATGGAAAGGGAAATGCAATCCTTCGTCTCAAAGTGTTGAAAAGACAGGTAGTGCATTGTTGTAGCGCTCTGCAGATTGCCCATCATAGATCATAGATCATAGATATTAGATATAGTTCGAAACAATATACTCCCTCGGTCCCAATTTATTACCCCACTTTTGACTTTTTGAAGTCTTTATGTTCCAACTTTGACCAAAGATATTTTTGTTTGTGTTATATAATACTTGATGAAAATTATACCCAATGAAAATACATTATAAAAAACTCATTTCATTCTTATAGTTTTGCATCAAGTATTTAATAGTATCACAAAAAATAACTAATTAAGGTGCAAAGTTATAAAGAAAGAATTCAAAAAGTCAAAAGTGGACTAATAAATTGGGACAGAGGGAGTAATAGAGTTTAATAACGAGCATTGCAATTTTTTAAGTGCAACAACCAGCACGCCTATATCCTAACTTTTTTTGGGTTAACCTGCTGCCACTTTACTATAGGAGTGTACATTTGAGGATGAAACAAGATTGCCGATTAACGCAGATGTGGGTTGCACATATTTCTTCTCTAGCAGTTGCAGCCGATTGAAGAGGCTCAAACTCATTTTTATGCAAAAAAACATACGATTAGCAATTTGAAAAGGTTATTAAAATCATTTTCGAGAAGGTAATTCAAGCATACTTGAAGTTGCAATGTTCTAACATTATCTATTTTGCTAGAAGCAACCAGTAGGTGTTTTTGCTAGAGGAGCAGCCGAGACCCCTGCTAATCATAAAAAACACTGGCCAAACACGACATCAATAATAAATTTTAAAAACTAATTAATCACCACTTTCCATGTTATCACATTTATTCTTGCCTTATATAAGCTATTATTAATGTATATGAGGTGTATGTTCTCTTTACAGTCGGAGAGGAACAAAAAGAGGGCCACTGATGTATCGTAATATGGTTTTCATCTTTCAGGAATCCTCAGAGGAATGAAGAGATATGGTGGCTCCCAGTGCCCTGGGTTTCGGCTGAAGGCCTCTCAGAACCGGCTAGGATTCTGAAGACAAAAACTCCATGTGAGCAAATCAAGTACTAGCGAAGCAACAATGACTATCAACAATAGCATTCTTTCTGATATGGAAATCCCGTGTACGTTTACTGCTTCCTTTCCTGAGGTTTGGCAATCCCGAATCCTGAACATTACGCATTCTTTCTAATATTGCATTTTAAAAAACATAAGGCCAATGAGCCATAAAGAACTATGATATCCCAATTCCCAAACATTACGCATGCAACTAGCCATACATTGTCGACATCTTTAAGGTAGTGCCTGTAAGAATACATCAGTTTCTTACTCAATTCTTGGAAACTTGGGCAGTGCAGCTTTATGTAAACTTAACAACTGATGTTCTTATTTAAATTTTATGACGGTGAAGGATCTTTGAAATTTGTTCGCAGCCAGAAGGGGCACCTTAAAGGAATGCTATTTCAGCGTGCAGTGAAACATTTTGTAATCCAAAGACGTGACTCCGATAATCATTTAGTAATTGAGGATTGGGCTTCTAGAGAGATGCACTACAACCAGCTTCAAAGAGGTTTGTCTCAAATCCACATCACCCATATTTTCTGATAAAAGTTAAATTTGAAATATAATTTACTCATCTATCTGCAGATTAAAGCATGAATGGAACTAACATAGTCTGCTAGCTGATTAATTGAAATAATATTCAACTGTATGATAGAATAAAAATAATTATCACTTTTGACAATGACTGATGAAGACAGTGACCTTTTTAACATTAACGCAATATAAATTCCCATGTATTAATCCAAACACCCACTTTACTCAACATTGTCACACTTAACTCTACAACAATTTTGGTATTTGATCAAGTTGATTATGCAATTTATGGGTAAAAGTGTAAGTATATCCCATACTCTTAAAAACCTCAATAAGGAACTTTCTTTATCTTCATTTCTGTTTGTGGGACGGAGTTATACTTTTAGCGTATTAACATAATTCACGTATAGCAGCTTTTCACGGTGACCCGAATGAAGAGCTGAAACAATATCGTTGTGGCAAACGACATAGTTATTCTCAGGTTCTTAAACAGGTAAAAAAAGACAGACTAGATAAAACTATCCGATTTTTAGCCAACCCATTCTGAAATTGTTGATAATTTTTGGTTTGCATGGTGAGGGTGAATCAAAAGCTAACGTGTCATGTGAATTTGCACCGAGTACACACAAACTGAAACTATGACGTATTAACATATTACTATTGATAATGTAAGGTAACCGGGTCTGAGAATCATTGCATTAAACCTGAAGCGGTAGCAACAAAAGACCTCATGAACCCCACACGAGGCTAAACCGGCAATTACCCACCACCATCCGTTTTCAACTGATGATGCTAAAAAGATATTTCAGAACGGGTTTGCCAAGGTATAGCCCTTGAAAAACATTTATATTTTTTACGCGTAAGGGTCTATGGCAAAACACGCTTTTGTATTTCTGAATATATGGAAACTGATTTAGTTTGAATTTAATGAAGGCAAATATTCAGATTTAAGATAGAGCATGTTTGATACATTTTGTTTTTTTTTAAAAAACCTATTTAAATGTATTATACAGTTATAAGATGATCCATAAGATAGCAGGTTTTGAAGCATGCTTAAGATAGTGTATTGAATACAAAAAAGTTTAACCATCTAAAATATATTCGAGACCTGTTTGTTTTTGTTAGGTATTGATACATGTTATAATATTTTTAACCATGACTCTTCATATATCGTTGAATTAAGAATATATTTCCCAATTTGTATATCTATGTGTATTAGTTGACAACTTGCTGATATAGTAACTCAGATAAAGGTGCAACCCTGCCGCCCTAAAGCACACTAAATGTGGACTTGGTAAATGATATAAGGGCGTCCTAGGTTAAATATGAAAAGAAACATTCTTTATTGCAATGCCGTCTTGACACAATCTGTTGACTTTTGGCAATTTTCAAGATTATAGTTGCGGATATGACATACATAGTATTTGAAAATGCTGGATCATGAACAAGGAAGTTCAAGAAGCAACCAGAGGTAAATACATTCTCAATATATCTCTATTGATCCTTTTGTTTAGATGTTCATTGAAAAGGTTAGGTTCGCACGTTACAATATGACACTGATACTACTTGGCAAGAAACAAGGAACTATCCTCGACAAGATTGAAGCCCTTAAGGGAGCTGTTGTGTTAGCGTTAGAAATGGAGGATGATTGTACAAATAGCGACAAAGAGAAACATGTTTCTACAAGTAGGAATTAGATAATAATTCCGATAGATAAACATTCTATTGATTTTTCTGATGACGAGGGTAGCGCCTACTTTGGAGAAGCCCTAAATATGGATCAGGAGAATGGGATGAATGACAGAATAGTTATTAGGATCAGGTGGTCTTATCATAAGACACATAGAGGATTATCATGTATGACTTTAAGGTTGTTGATGGTGGTTCGGTTCAGTTAGGTGATAACACGACAAACACTATCAAAGGCACAGGGAAAGTGAAGATACAGTTGCATGATGGATCAAGCTTTATATGTTTCAGGGTTAAGAAGAAGTTTGATTTCATTGGGTACTCTTGAAAAAGAGGGTTATACTGTGAAGATGTAGATGGGTAGAATCAAGGTGATCAAATGTTGTCGGGTTATGATGACGGGAAAAGGAAAAAGAACTGTGTGTATACTTTGAAAGCAAAAGTGATGACTTTTGGTGTACAAAAGCATGGAGGTCCAAAACAAGTTGGGTTCAAACAACTTGGTCATAAACAAGTTGGGTTCAACAACTTGGTCCCAGTGTTGAAACAGGAGTCCATGAAGTACATGATGAAAAACGTGTTTGGTTTGAGGTGGAACTGCAGGGAGCTCAAAGGGATCGTGAAGCTGAGGATTTTCAGGTTAGTAACGATGCTGCAGTGGCTCAAAGACGGTTGGAGGACAAGCAACCTGAAGAGAAAACAAACATGGACTCCTTGGTAAAGGAGCAGGAAAAGGTACACCTTGGGATAAAGGTGGGGGCAAACATTACGGTAATCGAGTACCATGGTCCAAAATGTCAGAGGGAATGTTGCTTAAAAGAATAAAGTGAAGGAGCCCTAATGAAGCTAGAAAAATACTGAAGTACAGATATGCCTGCCTAACAGACAAGTTGTCCCCCCGTTTCAATGGTTCCACAGCAAGAGGAATAAGATGCGATTATCGTTATGTTTATGTGTTACTCCTAAGGTGGAAATTGTAGGAATATTAAGAGTAAATTTAAACATAAGTTAGGGGGTTAAGTGTACATTGTAATTTAGATTAGGAATAGACTATAACTAGGATTAGTTAATCTTGCCTTGCAAGACAAGGAGTTTCCAATTCGATTTAGGAAAGTATTTTACCCCCTCATTCCTATAAATAGAGATGAGGGGGGATGCTAGTTATTCATTCTTCTTTCTCAAATTGTAAGCTTTATTAGGGATTTAATAAAGGGGTGTTTGAGGGTATAATGTGTGCATATACGTGTCAATTCTTTGTAGTCTCTCATGTAGATGTGGCAAAATAGATGGGATGGGTTGGGTTGGGTCATGGGTCTAGATGTGTCATCTAGATGGGTCATGGGTCTAGATAGGTTTGGGTCTAGATGATGGGTTTGGGTCCAGATGGGTGGTTGGTTCCGGGTCCAGATGGGTTTGTACTTTAATTTTTTTTAACTTTTGTTGTCCGTTTTCGATCTATTTCGACTGTTTTCCTCCGTTTTCGACCGATTTCGATCGATTTCGACCGTTTTTCACCGTTTTCCACCTTTTTCGGCCGATTTCGACCGTTTACGAGCGATTTCCGTTTTTCGTCCGATTTTGATCGTTTTTAACTGTTTTCGACTGATTTTGATCGTTTTCGACCGGTTACGACTGTTTTCGACCTTTTTCGGCCGTTTTCGGTCGTTTTGGAACCTTTTCGACAGATTTCATCCATTTTTTTACCGTTTTCCCCCCCCCGTTGCGTTTCGACAGTTGTCGTTCGTTTCCTACGTTTCATCATTTTACGTACGTTTTAGAACGTTTTCGTCCGATTTTTTATACGTTGTGAGACGTTTTGTAGTTTTCGTCCCCCCCCCATTTTTTGTACGATTTGTTTCGTTACAATAACGTCCTGCCGTCCTTTTTCTTTGTTTTCCTACGTTGCGTTCATTTTCGTACATTTTGTACGATTTTATACGTCTTTATACGCTTTTATACATTCTTATAAAAGAAAACGTTCAAAAATGTATTTAAGCATATAAAAACGTAGAAGAATGTACAAAACGAATGAAAACAAACGAAAAGGTAAGAAAATGGACAAAAACGGTCAGACGTATGAAAACGGTCGAAATCGGTCAAAAATGGTCGAAATAGGTCGAAATCGGACGAAATCGGTCAAAACGGTCGAAATCGGTGGTTTTAGGCATTTATTGACATGTAAATATAATTCCTCTCATCAGACTCAAGTTACCACATCTAATTTGTTACAGATTATATATCTATTGTGAAAATGATAAGCTTCATTCTCTAAATGATGTAATTTGTTATGTTCATAAGAAAAGTTTATGAATTTTTTTTGCTCTTTAAATGAAAGTCAATATGCAATGCTATATCTTTTAGGTTGAGGGACTAACATTGACAGCAGGCGAAACTTGGAAGGCAAGTAGTTAAGATTAAAGCTTGATTATAAAACAGAGAACATGTGAATCGGCAAAAACGAAGCATTATATTCTCTGTTTGCAAAAGAATAACAAACTGGTTTTGGAAATAAACCGAAGGCCAATGCAAGAATAATCAATGCTAAGTTTACTGTCTGTTTTCTATAGATGGCAAGATGGTCGGTTGTGCTGGGTGGGTAACAAGTCAAAACGGGTTATAAAAATGCCATGTTTAGTACACGGCCAAACGGTTCCGGGTGGTTTTTTTTGTGTCCCAAAATAAGTAAACACCTTGTTATTTTGTTTGTTCAAAGCGGTTCTATTTTTGAATTACAACCGATCAATTCAAGCCTCGGTGGAGGCATTTGTGAGATATATTGTGAGATAGGTGTGAAAAAAACGTTGCCGTTATATTAAAAAAAAAAATTAAGAGATTTAATTGGTTAAAAGTATAAACTTTGTTATCTACTTATCTTATGTGCAAAGTGATCAAGTGCGTATGGCCCAACATCCATTGTGCATGCAGACATAAGAGGAAAAAACATACTCTTCTTTCATTTCCTCTTTGATCAAATTTTTAATAAGTAACTTTTAAAAAAATGAGACACACTTCTTTCATCTTCTCTTAATCGAATTCTTAACAACTTTTTTACAAATAAAGATACTATGTTCATTCATCCAACTTGTAGATAATTTCAAATGAATCAAGTGCATAATTGACTAACTAAAGAAATCTCCCAATCATAAACAGGCACGATGAATGGTTCTCATGACTCATTTTTTACTAATAGTGTTGATGGAGACTTGGACCAAACCACAGAAAGTGATTGGAAATGTTAGGTTATTGATGTAACCACCTTTTGTCAAAGGATCAAATATATCTGCTACGTTAATAATGAGATTTTACTCATTTTGAATAAAAAGCATTTTACTCAGATAAGCCCATGCTTCAGTTTTTGGAAGATTCAAATTTTAGTTGTTCGTCTAGCAACAATCAATACTCGTGAAACTGATTTTGCAGTAGACTTCACCTACTTACGTTATAGACCAAGACAAGTTTTTTGCAACGAAGATTTACGCTAGCTTTTTATACCAAAAACCAAGCCACTGCAATGATATATAAGAATTCTAGTGCAATGTTACTATATTATACTACTTTTTTCTTTCTAAGTCTAGGAAATTCTAGCGCGGTAGACACCATCGCCATGTATCAAAGCATCAAGGATGGTGAGACCATTGTGTCAGGAAATGACAGATTTCAACTAGGTTTCTTTAGCCCAGGAAATTCAAAAAATCGATACTTGGGGATATGGTTTAAGAA
>BQNB010141066.1:0-11807 GCA_026074375.1 Tanacetum coccineum
AGAAATATTATTAAACAAACTAATAAACAAACAAGCAGCATGATTTATTATATAAACATGAACATGCCAGTAATCCAGATAATTAAAAAGAAAGCAAAAATAATTTAGAAATAAAATCTTTTTGGTTTTTCCATTCGAATCATAAACTAAATTTTCACCAATGTAAGAGGCGTATAATCAAATAAAACATGATTTCAAATGATCACATACCTGAGACTAGCAATTTGAGGGTTTTATGTTACCACTGAAGTTAATCAGCCAAAGAAGAACTTGATCACACAACAAAAGTGCGCCGGTTTTGGTGTGAAACCGGCGTAATTTGGGTATAAACCTGCAAAATAACAAATGAGAACAGGGGGAGTACGACACACTTTGTGAGAAGTGCGGCGCACTTGTAGTAACATAAGACGGTTTTAAGATATTTTAAGGAAATTAGGCACACGAAACACACGTAAGATGCACAAGAACAAGCAAACAATCTGTAAATAACTAAAACAAATCCCCAGCAACGACGCCAAAAACTTGATGTGTGTTTTTATAAGCTTTAAATTTATAATACTAGAAATACCGATTTTGTCTAAAAACACAACACTCGGGCAAGTATACTCTATCGAGTGTAATATAGTCTAAGGTAAGTCCAAGTTGATCCACAGGATTTATAGCAATTCACAGATTATTTATCAAGTAACAAAGCTAAATGATTGTCACGGATCAAATAGCCAAAACGTGTGTATAAATCAAAGCAAGCAAGGAACAATGCATGATCCACATAACATAATACAAAGAGATAGAGCAAGACTTTATATAAACAAAGCATACAAGTCATATATGGCGGGTAATCATAATAACAAGCATATCTACCAATGATAACATAGAATCCTTTCGGCCTATATACTATATCATCACGGGTGCATTAGGAATGGTTTATATTAAATATGCATACATATGAATTCCTCCCAACCTGGTCGGTCAACATAAGAAAGGGTCTTAAACATCATTCTACTTGGGTTGTTTATCAATTTACCACATAATTCTCACAATTATGATATTGACACGCCATAGACAAATGGTTCAAAATATATCAAGACAATTAACCCTTTTAGCCTATTTCAATTGCAATGATATACCAAAAGATAAACAATGATCTAAGTAAAGATAACATCGAATTCATAAACATATATTATGGAAAACGTAGAGGGGGTGAATACGTTCCTGATTAAAATCTTAAAACTTTTGTATCAAATACTCGATCAACTCGACATAATATAAAAGTACCAAATATAGTCTACTATGACTATATGAATAATTAAAATATAGAATAATCAAGTAACACAAGCATAAACATCAATCCACAACATAAGCATAATTAAAATGCAAAGAAATAACGATATGTAAATAGAAAGCAAACTGAACACGATGATTTATAGTGGTTCGGTCACGGAGCTCCTCTCCGCCCTACTCCACTCCCCGAGTACCCAACACGAGAGTTACTTCGCTATATCAACAAGCTCCCTTCTCGGCAGAGAAAACCTGTAACAACCCGAGTTTCACAACGCGTATGACGATCGCGAATTCGACGTCATAAATATTATTTTATAAATTCGTGTGAATGAACGTCGACATTTAAAATTTTATTTACTGTAAATAATTATTTTCGTATTTTATTACGAACGGAAATTTGAAAATTTTATTTTTGACGTTTCGCGAGTCACCGTTTGACCGCGCGTTCGTTAACCGTTTTTAGCATCGTAAAAGTCTACGACGCGTCTCGTTATTATTTTATCGATCGTAAATTATTATTTTCGAACCTTGTCGTCTTCGTTCCTTGTCCTTGGCCAAACTCGCGTTTAGCATTTACCTTTTTGTTTTTTAATAGTGTATAAGTTTACACTTTTAATAAAATGTTACACCAAGACTTTTACAAGTGAATAAAAAGAAAAAAAATATATACATGCATGCTAGCTCTCCTCTAGCTGGCACCTAGGACACAAACACACTCAATGCATTTGTTTTTCCCATGTAAGAATGATTACTAGTGTTACTTCCAAGTTAGGATAAAGTCTCACCTATATTCACATAAACACTCATAATTCAAAATTGGTTTTGCTCCTTTTCTTTACTCCCCTTGCTCGTCCGAATACCATCACACACAATCCATTTCCATCTTTTGATCATAGATACCTATATAAATCTCACTCAAAAATGATATAGCTCAAGATAGGAACAAGTGAAAATAGTTTTCTTGTTTCCTTCTACTTTTTTGGTTCGAACGAGCAACAAAACAAACACCTTTGGTGTTTTGATTTTTTCTAATCATTCAACATTGTTTAGAAGGTTTATTTAGGATCATCCAAGAAAGAAAAGGTGACATGCAATAAGGTTTGAGCAAGTTTGGATTTATTTGAAATAATGAAGTTTTGGTTCAAGTAATGATTTAAAGATTAGTGAGAAAATGATATAGGAAGAGTTAGTGGAAGTATTTGGTTGATAAAAATAATTGAAGAGGGTGTTTGGGTTTGGTCGTGGGTTCGAACCAAGAGGGGAGCACACCAAGTGTGTTTGGTTGCTTGAATAAATATCAAGGTTAGTTTAGGTTGATTTGGTTTGATTAAAGTTGAATTGGTTTTGGTTTTGGATTGGTTTTATACTTAAAGTCGCGGCTAAACGGAACAAGGAACAAGTGTGATCATTTATCGAGTCCGATCTTGTTACTAATAGCATGGTGAGCCTTCTTTTACATTTTGTTTTGTTTGTTTTGTTCATTCGATTTGATATTATTCGTTGCATGTGATTAAATCTAGAAGATCTTGCGTCGTCTAGTTAGTTGTTGATATAAATTGATTGAACGAGTTAAATGTGAATAATATGCCATCTTAGATGTGCAGTGAGTGAGTTTCTGGGTCAAAAATGAGTTTAGGCACAGTTGGTAATGGGTACATTTTGAGCAGAATCTTTGGCGCGGAAAATGAGGATCAAGATTTTGTGAAATATGATTTTTAATTAAAGAATATGATAAAGCTTTCTTAGGCGATCGTTTTGACATAAAATGGAGCTTTTAACTCCTAATAACGAAGAAACTAGAGCTAAAACGAGATATACATTTTTAATGGAAAAATTCTGCACATTTGGATAAATGTAGTTGCTGTCAGGAATTTAAACGCTCTTTTTGAGCACTTTCGAGTCTGTTTCGGCCTTCCGGTGAAACACGAAAGTTGCTCGAAATGATGTGTAACATTGTCGCGAGGCTCGCTAGTTTTAAAATCGAGTAATAACGGGTCAAAACCCAAGGTCAAAATCTGCGTTTTTATTAAAAATGCCATAGTTCCTGCAGAAACTTGCAGGGGCATTTTGGTCAGTTTCTATCAAGTTTTGGGTCTCGGCTAAAGTTAAAAAGTTATCCGGAATGTCGTTTTACATAAAATCTCTTTTGAGCCCGAGTTGTGAAGATGTGATATACGGGTCGTTTGGAGCGGGTCAGATTCAATAATATATATATATATATATATATATATATATATATGTATAAAAAGTCAAAGTCAAACAAAGTCTAACGTTGACTTTTGAAAGTCAACAGGTTAATATTAAACTTGTCAGATGTTATAAAATAGTTAAACGCTACTATTATTACAAGTGTGATATTTTTAAACTTAACGATTGTTATGAACAAAGTATATTCTAAATATAGTAACTTTTGGAATGTTTGAGTATAAAACTGATACGAGTAAATGATAATCAAATTGAATGTCGAAGGTTCGACGAGATAGCTAAATATTATTATAAATATAATTAGAAGACGAGACTTACTAAAAATGGTAACTTTCCGAAAATAGTAACTTTCCAAGAATAGAAAGTTTCCTAAAATAAAAAGTTTTCGATTAAGTGACTTATAAAATAAATAAAAGGAAGATCGTAACTCAATTAAGTGGAGTCTGGGATTTAGGACGCGCAAGTGGATTTCTCATGACATATGTATATCTACCAATGTTGCAAAAATCGCGAGTCGCAAGCCGGGCGGTCGACCACCCTACAACATGTAATCGGTCTAGACGCGATTAATCGGTGATTAATCGGTTTTGCAAATTTTATATATAAATTTCAAAGTTACTTGTATGAGATGGATACAACACTTTAAATACACTAAAATTAAATGAGTTCAAAGTTACATTGTTCAAAACATAGACATAGATAATAAAAGTTAACAGTTAACAATTCAAATCACATTGTAAAAAAATTGATTGACTTTCGTTAACCGATTAGGCCGATTTGACCTATTTTTGTCCGATTTGAACTATTTTTGACCGATTTGACCGATATTTTACCCATTTTTGACCAGACCGATTTTTTTACCCTATTTGCCTTATTTTCCAAGGTATATGGCCGAGTAGCGATTAATCGGCGATTACAAGGCTGCCTAGGCCAATTTTTGCAACATTGATATCTACTATTACTATTTTGATAGTTGCGATGCGCACACTATCTGATCGTATCTTACGACGTAATAATTGAACGATATAAATTATAGGTCGTGGTTGAGCTCGTCATCGAGTAGTTCGTGATTGCTTCGATTATTTAATCTTCGGCTTCGATCAAGGTGAGTTCATAGCCTCGCTTTTGAACTATTTTAAATGTTTTTAAACCCGCGAGGGGGATACTTGTGCATTAAATAGATCTATTGGGTTTGACAACCCTGTCCGGGGTTTGAATTAGTCGTAAGCACCTTATAACGGACATTTTATAGTTAGTATTAGGAGAAGTGACATACTTCTCGGACATTATTTTATCCTACGGGATGAATGTGTTAAGTTTTGGTACATAGGCTCATTTAGTTGGAAATCATTATTTATATAACTTGTCTTACGAGCAATGTTATATGTTTTGTTAAACCAAATATGCATTCTAACTGTTATTTGTAAATTCTATGAATTCACTCAACGTTTTGTTGACCTTTTTAAGCGTGTATCTCAGGTTAGTGCTGTTGATGGCTCGGATGGGACGGAACGCGGATATTAAGGACGGTGTCTTGGTGACGTAGTGTCATAAATTTAAAACAATATTTTAGAAACCAAGTCGTGTTATGACTTTTAGAAATAAATTTCTACGTTGGTATTGGGACCTATGTAACTCTGATGTTTCTCTTTTTAATAAATGAAATTGTGTTTTATAAACGTATCTTTAAACGTTTACTGGGACTCGTGTGCATGTATTATGAAGTAGCACCCTAAATGTTGTATTTCATTTTGTATCGTAGTTTGGGGGTGTTACAGAGTGGTACCAGAGCATGAGTTGTAGTGAACTAAGTCATTTTACAAACTTGGACTACAACTGTTTTAGGAAAATTTCAGGAGTCCTTCACCATTGTCCGATATCTGCGCGCGTACTATTCCTGATCCTTAGAAGCCTTATATGATGTTCTAATTGTATACTATGTGTGTAACAAGTGGGATACACTTGGTATAAGTATTGATGATTATATAAGTACATATATATACGGCATCCGTTCTATGATGTATGGTTATATACACATGTAACTCGGTATTCGCATCTCGTGAAAAATTTAATTTCTTTATGCATTTAATGCAATATCATGAAACTATCCTAGTATGTGATGAGTATTATTTTACATATGATTAAAAATATATATGATAGTTACTAATATAAGTATTCCTTTTCTTTTGTAGTATCATGGGCGAACCTTTGTCACCAGACCGTGTGTTCGACTTTCCTGCGGATGAGCCGGAGCCGCATCCAGCTTACGATTTCTTCGTGCCCGGACCGTTACCAGGGTATGCTGGTAATCCGAACAACAACAACGGGTGGATTGAGGCAGACATGCCTTTACTTTGAGAGCTGGGAGTTGTAGCGGACGAGCCGATGGTTGGCCCGATAGTGGACGAGATTGCTGAGCTGGTAGTCGAGGTGGAAGAGCAGGTAATCGCTCCAGTGGTCGATATGGACGAGGACATTGCCGATCTGTTTGGCGACGATGATTTTGAGGATGATGCCTCCGAGGGATTTGATGAGGAGGACGTTTGGGAGGTGAATAAAGAGTGGCTGATGGCTCCCGTCACACCATCTCTGATGCCAGCAGTGCAGCCACCGAGCGTCTACGAGGTTGGAGGTCCATCCACTGCGGCTGCTGAGGGACCATCTTTTCCCCTCTTAGCACCAAGACTTCCTATACCTCCATCAGTGATCGAGGACTTGAGTACCCGCTTGGGTAACCTGGAGTAAGGACATGGACAGCTTATGAATAAGGTGATCCAGGTGAGTGATGCTGAGGTAGCAGCTGGTGTTTCTATCAGGGATATTGGCCGGAGGGTTTTTGCTATTGAGGGACAGGTGCAGGTGATGGCGTCCCAGATGGTTCATGCTACGGACAGATTTGAGCAGATTGACACCCAGGTAGAGCAGGGTCAGCAGATTGCGACCCAGAGAGATGAGGTGATTGCTGGATTAACTCAGCATGTGTAAGCTTTGCAGGCAGCAGTGCAGCAAAGAGATACACAGATTCAGCAGCTGCAGACTACAGTTTCAGAGATGAGCAGCCGAGAGAACACACTAATGTAATGTATTTTGGGGATGGGTAGGCGACTTGCAGAGCTGGAGAGAAGACCCCCCAGGACCTCAGTAGTCCTATTAGTTGTTTATTTTGATTTTTAGATTAGATGATGACCGCTTGTATAGCCACTAAACTGCTAGTGCCAGTTAGTGAGGTCATGCTGTCGGGTGTATTTTGTTTTTGTAAACACCGCAACCATTCAGATATGTTAGGATTCCTATGTTAGAAACTTAGAATCATCATGATGGGGTGTATCAGTCTTCGAACCAAAGATTGTAACTTTTAGGGGATTTTTGGTTTACGTGTACTACCCCTAGCATTGTTATTATTATTATGGTTATGAGATTGTGATTATGCTTGATTATAAGTTTTGTGTGATTGGGAATGTTGATGTTTTGAGTGGCCCTGTTACTAGATTGACTTAACCACGAGTGTGGAATGATTCAGGTTGGCGGATCTTTCGCACGTGTTTGATACTTGCTTGCATTGTCCATAAATGGGTATTATTTTGAAACTTGCGGTGACCGTTGACCGAACTGTATTTAATTATGTTTTGTGAATTGATAATTTCAAAATTGTGAATTGCAATAACGAATTTGTGTGTTGAACAAATGTCGTTGCGCGAATCATACTGATTATGTTGTATAAACTGTTTGTGTAAACAATGGAAAAATGTGTGGATCACAATAACTAATTTAAAGTTTGAACAAATGCCGTTGCGCGAATTGTACTGATTTTGTTGTATAAATTGTTTGTGTAAACAGTGGAAAATGTGTTTTCAAAATTTCATAAACTGACCTAGTGGTGTCAAATAAATCTTCATTTCAAAAAAAAAATTCTTTTTTTAATAAAAAAAATGGAAGATGTAATGATGCTATCTATCTTTTCTTTCCTTTCTTTTAAACAATCAAGTTTTAATCTTTTATTATTTTAAATTTTTTTATGCCGAGTATGACACGCGTATGAAAAAGGAAACTTTTGACGAGGATGACATAGGATGGACATAATGTCGTTTGGTCCTCAATTATGCATAACTTGATCAACTATGCATAATTTAGGAAGAACCACGCTATGTCGTGTAAATCGTCACCATTAAAACGCTTGATAATTGAGATAAATGTTTAGGTCAAGCTTCCGGAAGGAGAAAAATATTTTTACCCTACTACGGATTCTTATGCAAGTAACCCTACTCCTACTGACTGCATGGAGAGAGTCTCATGCGAGTCGTTATGACCGAGTCGTCCCAAAGGGGAAATACCTACGGTATTGTTCAGAACGAGTGTATCTAGAGAGGAGTGAAGTCTAGTTCATGGTAATGCAGATCGGTGGTTGTTATGAAGACGTGTCAAGACCAAGTTTAGTCGGTGTGCTAGTAAGCAATGGTAGAATTGAGCTACCAAGGGTGTAAACCTGATACCGACACTGATAAGGAATCTTCTTGGAGATGTAAAGAATCCTAAGGTGGGTGGAAGCTGAGATGGTTAGTCCTGAGGTTGAAAGTGAGAAATGAAGAAGACTTCTCTTACATTCGATGTATGTTGCCTTTGATGTATCAACTGATGGCCGTGAAGAAGACTTCTTTCCCCGAAATGGAATGTAGTGGTAGTATAGTTGTAAATATACTTGGAATCGTCAAGGATTAGAATAAGGCACTAAGCGACTCCTGACTTAAGGTTAGGTATAGTGATCCTTACTCCTTGACGTCACAACTTAGTACGCGTTTGAAAGAGCGAAAAGATTGGAGATTCCAGCCGAATGGTGACATCCGTTACCATCCTGGAGAAACGATTAAAGTAGCTAACGCCTTAAGCCGAATGGTATCGAAGTAGGAATGTGCGTAGTTATCTCGACTTGAATAAGTTGAGTCATCTAGGATTTGATATAATGTGTTAGGACCGAGTCGACTATGCTAGTCGCGGTGCGTAAACGTTCGAATTTTGATTTTCGTCGAACGAGCAACGAGCCCATGATGCTCAATTGTTTTCTTGATTGTTTTCAATTTCGCCGCTGAATTATATGCTTTATGTGTCTTATGTGCTATGTGCTCTTGAATGGTAGTAAGTGTTTGGAACGCTTTTGTGTTGCCGTGATACGGCTTAGGACGTGAGTGAATGGGTATCCTTACTCGAAGGTAGATGAAGGTTGATTTGAGGGGTATGTAAGCCTGGTAGTCCATTGTCGGTTGTGGCTTGTTAACCCATGAGCATGACTATGGTTGGCTAAAACCTAACCGTGATTTAGTCGAGATCATTACCAAGAGGCCTGACCATCCGGCAAGCCAGGTATAATGAGCAATCTAATCGGTTGGGTATCATGATGAGCATAGCCATTGCTGAGGCTTCCTAATAAGTAAGCACGAATATTTTTGCTAAAACTTATAGAAAATAGGCATGATTATTGCTAAGCGTGATGATAAGCTAGGTATAAATATAGGGTCATTCTAAAAATGACTAATAGGCGAATATGTGCTTAATTGAATATGCGATTTTATATGTTAGTGCTATAATGCGTTTGATGGGGTCGTATGTACTCCAGAATATTTTTTGCAACCGGTAGGGCATTATTAAATGAGACCGGAAGGGCGACATGTGTATTTTGGTTTTTGGATATTGAGGAGTATTTTGGTTTTGGATGATGGACATTATATATATATATATATATTATATATATATATCATATATTTATATACATAGATATTTACTTATACATAGATATATATATACCAACACAACAACACAACACACAACAAATATATATATATATATATATATATATATATATTTTATATAATAGTTTTATATATATATATATATATACACATTAATATATGTATGTATATATATATATATTATTGACGTATGTTTTGATTTTTGATAGTAACGTATACTTAGTTTTGTATAGTGGTGTGCGTTTTGTTTTGTTGGAATGATCACCAAACTAAGAATTGGGTTGATCTTTCATTTAAAGTCTTTCGTTTAAAAACGACGCGATTTATGTTTTCCCGGATAAGTTTCATGACGTACTTGTCTCTTATAATAAGAGCAGTTATAATTACATTTTGATTTTGTTAATATAAATTCTCCTTGTTTTATTGACTTTCCATCCATAATAGTCAAGACGAGTAATATATCGAGTGATCTTTGCTTTCGAGCACGTGAGAGCATCCAATCGTAAGGAAACCGTCTCGCCGTAAGAGAAAACTAGGACGAATAAGAAAGGACGAGCATCGGAACGGCGCTCCCTTAAGGTGGGTGGAATGTAACAACCCAAGTTTCACGACGCGTATGACGATCGCGAATTCGACGTCATAAATATTATTTTATAAATTCGTGTGAATGAACGTTGACATTTAAAATTTTATTTACCGTAAATAATTATTTTCGTATTTTATACGAACGAAAATTTGAAATTTTTATTTTTGACGTTTCGCGAGTCACCGTTTGATCGCGCGTTCGTTAACCGTTTTGAGCATCGTAAAAGTCTACGACGCGTCTCGTTATTATTTTATCGATCGTAAATTATTATTTTCGAACCTTGTCGTCTTTGTTCCTTGTCCTTGGCCAAACTCGCGTTTAGCATTTACCTTTTTATTTTTTAATAGTGTACAAGTTTACACTTTTAATAAAATGTTACACCAAGACTTTTACAAGTGAATAAAAAGGGAAAAAATATATACATGCACGCTAGCTCTCCTCTAGCCGACACCTAGGACACAAACACACTCAACACATTTGTTTTTCCCATGTAAGAATGATTACTAGTGTTACTTCCAAGTTAGGATAAAGTCTCACCTATATTCACATAAACACTCATAATTCAAAATTGGTTTTGCTCCTTTTCTTTGCTCCCCTTGCTCGGCCGAATACCATCACACACACACAATCCATTTACAACTTTTGATCATAGATACCTATATAAATCTCACTCAAAAATGATATAGCTCAAGATAGGAACAAGTAAAAATAGTTTTCTTGTTTACTTCTTCTTTTTTTTGGTTCGAACGAGCCACAAAACAAACTCATTTGGTGTTTTGATTTTTTTCTAATCATTCAATATTATTTAGAAGGTTTATTTAGGATCATCCAAGAAAGAAAAGGTGACATGCAATAAGGTTTGAGCAAGTTTGGATTTATTTGAAATAATGAAGTTTTGGTTTAAGTAATGATTTAAAGATTAGTGGGAAAATGATATAGGAAGAGTTAGTGGAAGTAATTGGTTGATAAAAATAATTAAAGAGGGTGTTTGGGTTCGGTAGTGGGTTCGAACCAAGAGGGGAGCACACTAAGTGTGTTTGTTTGCTTGAATAAGTATCAAGGTTAGTTTAGGTTGATTTGGTTTGATTAAAGTTGAATTGGTTTTGGTTTTGGATTGGTTTTATACTCGAAGTCGTGGCCAAACAGAACAAGGAACAAGTGTGATCATTTATCGAGTCCGATCTTGCTACTAATAGCATTGTGAGCCTTCTTTTTGTTTTGTTTGTTTTGTTCATACGATTTGATATTATTCGTTGCATGTGATGAAATTTAGAAGATCTTGCGTCGTCTAGTTAGTTGTTGATATAAATTGATTGAGCGAGTTAAATGTGAATAATAGGCCATCTTAGATGTGTCGTGAGTGAGTTTTTGGGTCAAAAATGAGTTTTGGCACACTTGGTAATGGGTACATTTTGGGCAGAAACTTTGGCACGGAAAACGAGGATCAAGATTTTGTGAAATCTGATTTTTGATTGAAAAATATGAAAACGCTTTCTTGGACGATCGTTTTGACATAAATTGGAGCTTCTAACTCCTAATAACGAAGAAACTAGAGCTAAAACGAGATATACATTTTAAGTGGAAAAATTCTGCACTTTTGGGTAATTGTAATTGCTGAGAGGAATTTAAACGCCCATTTTGAGATTTTTCGAGTTCGTTTCGGCCTTCCGGCGAAGCACGAAAGTTGCTAGGAATGACGATTTACTTTGCCGCGAGGCTGGCTAGTTTTAAAATCGAGTAATAACGGGTCAAAACCCAAGGTCAAAATCTGCGTTTTTATTAAAAATGTCATAGTTCCTACAGAAACTTGCAGGGGCATTTTGGTCATTTTCTGTCGAGTTTCGGGTTACGGCTAAAACTAAAAAGTTGTCCAGGATGTGTTTTACGTAAAATCTCTTTTGAGTCCGAATCGTGAAAATGTGATATAACGGGTCGTTTGGAGCGAGTCAGATTTAGTAACACACACACACACACACACACACACACAGATATAT
>BQNB010141067.1:0-17319 GCA_026074375.1 Tanacetum coccineum
ATCCTAAAGTGAACAAAATTAAGCTCATCTCTAAGTATGTTTTCCTATGGCCCTGTTGTTTGCTTTTGAGCACTGATTCACATAATGTCCTTTCTTTTCACATGCATTACAGGTTACGGACACTGTTTGTTGGTTGTTTCCAGTAGCCGGTCTTCTGCAGTTTTTGGTTAGATGACCTATCTTGTTACAAGTTCGACACTTGACAGTGCAAAGACCTATGTGATGCAGGGTGCACCTTTCACACAAGGGACGATTCCCAATATACCCATTGGTAGCAGTATAAGTCTTGAAGGTTTCTTGCTTTTTGTTCTGCTGCTGGTGGTGATCATTGTTATTGTTGTTATTGCTATATTTATTCTGATAGTTGTTATTGATGATGTTTCCCTTATCCTTAAGATTTCGTTTATGATCATTAGCTTCTTGCACAGAATCATGCTTTATTATCTGATCCATTAACCTCTGGGCTATGTTGATGGCTTCCTCCAATATTTTAGGCTTCGAGGCAGTAACATTTCCTTCAATACTTCTGGGTAATCCACTAATAAAGACTTCCATAAGTTTCTTAGTGTTTGGTACCATGTTTGGGCATAAGACGACTAATTCCTGGAATCTCCTAATGTAAGTCTTGAGATCATTTCCTTTTACGGCCAAGTTGTAAAATTCGTCTTCCATTTTCTTGACTTCAGTTCGAGGGCAATACTTATTGGTTAAGAGTCTTTTCAATTAAGTCCAGGTGATTTGATTGGCTCGATCTATTCCAATAGGTTGAGTGTATGAATTCCACCAGGATAGGGCATCATCGGTTAAAGTACCGATAGCAAATGTCACTTTGTTTTCCTCAGCACAGTTGCTACGAGAAAATACCGATTCAGTCCGCTCAAACCAAAGAATGAGGCTAACTGCTCCTTTCGTACCATTAAAGTAGAAAGGTTGATAGCTAACGAACTCTTTATAGTTTCCCCCCGTTTTTGTTACAGGAATTCCAATAAGTCTAGTGTTCCTGTTGGGATTACTAGCACTTGCCATTGTTGCAGCTTGTGCTTCTAGAGCTGTGGCAATGCCATTAGCAATCAGTTGCTGGATGGCAGCCAAAGTTATGGTTGGTGTTTTAGATGTTGACGTCCTTTTGGGAGGCATTCTATCAACATAAGATAACACATAGTAAGAATGACATCATAAGTTTTGAAAAGTAGTAAAAGAAAATGTGATGCTTAAAATGCTTAAAGAGTAATGCCCTATTTTTGGATTTTAACACTTAGAGGTTAGGGTAAATATTCAATAATGATAAAACTGTAGAAAATTTGCAAATGATGGAGATGATGATGAAAGAGAGATAAGCTGGAAATAAGGTACGTAACGGGATTGCCTTCATAAATAACTTGCCTTCTTACTGTACATAGTCAAGAATTGACAAGTGTTTTTATTTATACCACACATCCCGTGGCTAGGATAAAGCTATAACTAGTTGATTTTAAGCCGGTAGATGACATCCTAAAGATCAATTTGTTATATGTCTCCTGATCTGTTTGGTTGACGAGCTGGTTCTCCTCTCAATGCTTAGTTCATGAGTGGAAAATCTGTAGTGAGTAAAAGTACTCTTATTCTCCATTCCCAAATTGCTTCCTTTGAAGTTTGATAATCTGAGAACGGACTTTCTCAAGTTCAGTCTTTAGCTTGTTATCTTCTTCCATTTTTCCAAAGCGGAGAAAAGAGAGTTCTTCTAAGTAATTCAAAATATCTTTGATTTGATTCTCATGATGCTTCAGATGTATCTTACTTGAACTTTTTCCTATTTCAAATATCTGAGGTGGGGTAGGAGTATAAACTGAGAAAGATGGTGATACCAAGTTATAGGTTTGATTCCAAAATGGATTAGTAGAAGAGAGTGATGGAAGACAAGTTCACTTTTTAGGCGGTAGTAGTTCCTCAGGAATAAAGAAATATCAGGGATCAAATAGTAGTGATGGTGGTAATACTGGAGATAGAGTCAAAATAGCTGGTGGAGTAATAGGATCGAGAGTGTGGTGAAATAGGTGATTCATTAGCATAAAATGCGTGTACGTCCTTCAAATAAGGATTATTGTAGAAAGGTGAGATTACTGATGGGATTATATTAGAGTCTTCCGAAGAGTTAAAAGAAATACTTCCCGACGAAGCTGGGAAATAATCCGATGAGACCGAAGTATAGTTAAGAATATTCATAGAGGAAAAATCATCCTCAATATCAGAAGTAGAGTGGTTGGGAGAAGACATCGTTCTGTTAACAACCCAGTCATAAATAACATAAGTTATTTATGGTATAATATAGTATAATAGTTATGTATCTTTACATACTGATCCGGAATGTAGTGGTACGGAGGACTTTGATGGCTAGAAAAGAAAAGTAATGTGGTTATAGTTAAGGTTTTTGACCTTGTTCTCTATAACCATGGCGCTGATACCAATCTGTAACACCCCCATTTTTACATATAGTAGCGGAAGCTAATCTGGGGTATTACTTCATAGTACAACAGTCATAATCATAGAAAATGACTCAAAAGAGGCGTTGTTCAAAAGATACGTTATCATTCATTTAAAATTAGAGTTTTACAAAGGCAGGTCCTAAAATCTAGTTACATACAATGTGAATGATAACAAGTTTTAGCCATCTTCATGTCTATGCCACTCCGTGCTATAAGGTGCTCAATTACCTGAGATAAACATGCTAAAAAGTCAACACAATGGTTGAGTGAAATTCATAGGTTTGATATTAAATAGTTGAATACAAGTCATCATAAGTAATTGTTATAAAAGCAGTGTCATAGTAATGCGTTATAGTGTGGTATTAGGTTACGTTGTTATACACTCGGTATTTGTAATAATTGCAATGAATACAATTATCATTGGAAAATGGTATTGTGTAATTGTTATTGTTATGGTCATGATCTCGTCTAAGCTCATGGCACACTACTGACCTAGCGTAATATCAACCCCAAAAAGATGTGGTAATGATTAAATATAGCTGATATGGACCTCGTGTAGGAAATTGCCATATAACTATGAAATGTCAAATACTAAGTATGTTTTGTTCACCTATTCCGGTTTAACACAAACAAGATTTCGTCAATCCCGATAGATCTTATCCACAATATTCTCGTTCCATCAACGAAACCGTAAGTGATTAATGGTCCATGATAATGAGGGACTTTTGGCATAAAGTAACTTAGACATTAGTTATAATGGTATATTAAGATAACATATAATCTGGAAAAACACTTGTATTCGAATTTATGATAGCATGTATCCCACCCCTCATGGGTTTGCGAGAGCAAGCATGAAAAGATATTAAAAAGCGCGGCTATGAAACTCACAAAGTCTTTGAAGAAGTAATCACATTGTTATAAGATCAACCGAGTTATGTAAAAGAGTTTGTAAACAAGCATGTATCCCCCTGCAGCGGTTTATAAAACATGTAAATAAGTAAAGGCGAGGTTATGAACTTCACCGATAGGTAGTTTGTTAATATATATACCAAAAATGAAGAGCTGACTACCCATTATCAACAATCTTAACAGGAAAGGTTGATATTAGCAACAGATAGTAAAACAAGCCCACGTCACGCAACCTGAGTAAATATGTCAAGTCTTAGGAAGATTGTACTCTAGAACTTTGGTTCAGAGAGTTATGAGTTTGATTGGAAAGTTTGTAATTATTGTATCACCGTTCAGGCCATCATAAATCAGATGTCATTCAGTAAATGTTTGAGGAGCTAGGGCACTTTAAATCGTAAACCCAACAACTCAGTCAGAACGTAATACCAAGATGAAACCCCTTAATATGAAGCTCCCTAGTATTGTGGTACGATATAATCGGTTTTAAGCGTTTTGATCAATATCTGGAAATGTTAAGCACATCAACCGTTAATTAAAGTTATGTTTTGTAAGGTTTTGAATACATTTTTATACTTTTTCAAAATGTTACATTTTACACCTTTAAGAACGAAAAATGGTAAAATATACCCTTGGAGTTTGCACTTTTACAAGTTTGGTCCTTCTAGTTTAAAAGATGTACAAAGTAAACCTTGTACTTTGAAAAGTTACATAATAGACCCTTATAGTTATAACTTTGATAAAATGACATTTTTAGTCCTTTTAGTTATAAGTTTCAAAAAGTTACGATATATACCCATTGCATGGAATACTTTTGCAAAATAAATCCAAAATGCCGTGCAAGCTTATTTTAAGTTTCTAAATGATATTTTCAGGTTATAGCTTATTAATATAAGCTAAAATATGAAGATTTAACGTAATGAAAGTTCAGATTAACGATCCGTTAAGTTAGAAATCAAAACGGGTCAAATTAGGGTTTTATAATGAAAACGCGTGGGTTTTAAGTTCAAATTCCTTCAATAATCAATAAAGTGGTTATTTTAACATTAATTAAGAATGTTAGGATAGATTATAACAACATTTAGTCATTATAACATTTAGTTTTATGAAAAACACAAAAATTAGGGTTTCTATGTTCGGTTTTGGATCAAAATGGCATAACGCCTAGATTTTTATGAAAATGGATTAAACAAGGGTTCATGCATGATCATAGAGATGTAATAAGAGTATAGGAGCAGGTATGATGATATAGAACCTGGGTTTGAGCTTCAAGGATCGAAAATGGAGTCGTATGGGTCAAAATGCTTCGTACGCCTAGTTTTTTTTTGCTTCGGGTCTTCAAATCTTCAAAGCTTCGCTTTCCTAACTTCGTCTATAGATCTTCAAAGAACATAATGAGAAAAGTATTGCTGCCTATATGGGTTATAGAGAGAAAAGGGTGGGTGCGAGTTGTAATGAGGGATTTGGAGTCCTATATATAGTCGAACAAGACCAAGGGAGCTAAGGAAGCTTTGCAATCTGATCTAGGACACTTGGACATGCTACCTACTCATATGGTGAAGCATTAGATGAGGATTTCTTCTTTACATTCTTATCCGATGTTACTTGATTGGTGACTTCATAAAGGTTCTCATGAATGAGTATACCCGGATTGAATACTTTGTCCTCGTTATCGGTTGATGTCAAAGTATCAACCTCGGAAAAATCCTCATAGAGAACCGAGTCACACTCAAGGAAATGAGGAAGGAAACTACTTGATCCAGTGGAATCAAGTTCATCAACCAATAGTTTAGAAACTTTGCTTTTATTTTCCTCGGAGTCAATTGGATCATCATAAAATATTTTCCCCATTCATTACTATCGGTCAGAAGATCATCATTGGCATCATCATATCTTGGTAGAGATGAATAATTACGAGTATGTTCATCGGTGAACATCTCAGGAATGGTATAAATAAGATCGTTATTAGGAGAATTTTCTGCTAATGGATCACGGTTAAGCAAATATTCGATCTCTCTAATAACGTCTTTTTTTTCTCCTAGACCATTTTATGCATTTTCCCAGTGGAAAATGGACTCAATAATCAGCGAGTTCATCGACGAACTCCTCCAGAGAATAATCACTAATCTCAGAAGTTGCGAGACTAGGATAAGAAGAAGTGATACTACCACTTAATGGATTGACATTAGGAGGGATATCCTTGGTAGAATAAAGATTTAGCAATTTCTCAATTAGAACATTGTCTCCCTCTGGGTCAAAGATATCATCTTTAACTTTTGGTGAAGTTAAAATCGGAAGTGCGTGGTTGGGTTCTTGAAGAAAAAGTAGGATTGCCACTCATATATTGTCATTTTCTCGTTATGAACAAGTCTTCAAGATAATCCTTTGTATGAAATATTATCAAAATCAATCATGTTGAATGATACTCTTTGAAGGTTTATTAGAATAAACTTGAAGTGCCATGTTTCATATTCAAGAAAATCTTTTTCGTCACCGTCGCAGAGAATTAATTCTTCTCTGTGCACGTCAATCAAATCACGAGCGGTCCTCAAGAAAGGTCTTCCCAAAATGAGGGGAACTCGATGATCGCTTTCATAATCGACGATGACGAAATCAGCAGGGAACATAAATCTTCCAACCGGAACAAAAACATCCCTTGCAATTCCAGCAGGTGTACAAACCGACCGGTTAGCTAATTCAAGGGTCATTCGGGTGGATATAGTTTGATAAACCAAAAACTTTTCCAAACCGAGAGTGCACAAGTTGATACTACTGGCAACCTAGAAGATCGGCTAAGGCCTTGCAATTAGAGCTCACTAAAACGAAACGGATGAGGAAATTTCCCCAGGTCTTCCAAGTTTTCACGGGAAACATCCTTAAGGATTACGCCGCTGAGTAATTGTTCATTGAAGGGGTGTATTTGTCAGTCTAAAAGTATACTCCTTATTAAAAGGAGAGCTTAAGCATTTTCTGGTACTTAAATCAGAATAAATGCATCAACAAGAGAAGAGTAATTTGATGTAATAAGTTGTTTGAACATTTGCCAAAACTTATGAATTTGTATTTCATCTTTGTCTTGCTGTTTTTCCTTGTTCATCCTTAAAGGATAAGGGATATTGGGGTGAAGAGGATCCTTTTTTTTGTCACCTCAAAAATTTTTTGTGAATAGAGCTTAAGGTTTTTGGACAAAAGGAGGTGGGACCATAATGGTATACTCAACGAGTTCCGAGTCCGTTAATGTTTCCTCTACTCGTTCATCCTCATCTGGATTAATGAATGGAGAAAGCATTGGAACGGACGGTCCATCTAAAACAATACAACTTCGGGTGGTGATGGCTTTCAATTCACCCTTCGGGTTAGCAATGGTGTTGCTAGGGAGTGATCCCGAACCCGAAGAAGAAGCGATGTTCATTTGAAAGAAACTAGCCATCATGTTCTTAAGCTCATTGGTTTGATTTGACATTGTAGCTTGCATTTCATTTCTTAATTTTGATTTTAAATTATCGATATGATTTCTCATAGCTTGCATGCTAGTCTTATTTATTTTCTTAAATTTCTCCAATTCACTCAAAGTAGTAACTTGAGTTTGTGAGTCGGAGCTTAATAACTCGAATTTCCTTTGTTTTGATTATAACCTTGATTGTACCGGACATTAATATCCAAAGTCAATTTAACGACTCGAAGTCAAATTTAACGACTTGTAGGATTTATGAAACTAACACATTAATATCCAAAGTCTGGTAAAACATTTGTATTCGTTATTTATAGCATGTATCCCCCTTGCGGATTTATGAAAAGATTGAAATGCGAGGCTATGTATTCACTAAGTCTTTGAAAAGTAATTATATTGTTATAAGATAAATGAGTATGTAAAAGAGTTTGTAACAAGCATGTATCCCCCTCGCGGGTTTATAAAACATGTAAATAAGTAAAGGCGAGGTTATGAACTTCACCTGATAGGTAGATGTAATAATTATTCTGAAATGAAAGCTGACGACCTTATCACAATCTTAACCAGGGAATGTTGATATAGTAAAATGATAATAGACAGCCACGTCACCTAATAACTGGTTAGAATATGTCAAGTCTTAGGAATTTGTTACTTTAGAAACTAATTGGTGTAAGATTATGAGTTTGATTGAAGAGTTTGGAATTATTGTATCACTGTTCGGGCCATCATAATTCAGAAGTCATTCAGTAAACGTTTGAGGAGCTAGGGCACTTTAAATCGTAAATACCAACAACTTATTGATCGTTAATACCAAAGATGAAACTCCTTGAAATATGAAGCTCCCTTAGTATTGTGATACGATATAATTGGTTTTAAGGTTTTGATCAATATCTGGTAAATGTTTAAGCATAGAAGCGTTAATTAAAGTTATGTCTGGTAAGGTTTTAAACATGATTTTATACTTTTTCAAAATGTTACATTTTAGACCCTGGGGTTCTAGGAAATTGCAAATAGACCCCTGAGGTTTGCACTTTTACGACTTTGGTCCTTCAACTTTAAAAGATATACCAAGTAAACCTTGGACTTTGAAAAGTGACATAATAGATCCCTGGAGTTACAATTTTGATAAAATGACACTTTTAGTCCTTTTAGTTATAAGTTTCCGGAATGTTACGTTTATACCCCGTTGCATGGTTATAAATTACTAAAATATCGATCCAAATTGCCATGCAAGCTTAGTTTAACATTTCATTAGACATTTATAAGTTATAATAAACTAAAATATGAAGATTTAACGCAACACAAGTTTAAAATAACGATTCGTTAAGCTAGTAAGCAAAACGGGTCAAATTAGGGTTTCAAAATGTAAACGCGTGGGTTTTAAGTTCAAATTCCTTCATTAATCAATAAAGTGGTTATATTAACATTAGTTAAGCATGTTAGGATAGATTATAACAATATTTAATCATTATAACATTTAGTTTTAAGAAAAACGCGAAATTAGGGTTTTGGGTGTACGGTTTTGGATCAAAATGGAAAATGAGCATGAATTGAGTTATGAAACTTTAACAAGAGTATACTTTTAGGATAATATGAACCATTTTAAGGTGTTTGTGTAGTAGCAGAATTAGAACATTCAAAACCTGGGTTTGAGCTTCAAGGATCAAAAATGGTGGAAACGGGTCGTTTCGGGTAGTATTTCCACTCGTACGCCTTGTATCTTTACTCCGGGGCTTCAATTCTTCAGGGATTTGCTTCTTGAACTTCTTTTATGATCCTAGGATCATATGGGATCAAAGGATTGCTGCCTTATGGGTTTGAGAAAGAAGAGATGTGGTGCGAGTTGTAATGAACAACCAAGGACCCTATTCATATAAAATGGAGGGCATGGTGACTAGATAGCTTCATATCTGGTTCTTGACGTGTCGGAGAGCTAGGGTGGTGATGTGTGGAGCTCATGATGAGCTGGAGGTCTAGAAGTGCTAGGATTGCAAGGTGGAAGGTTTTTAGGGATGTTTGGGTGTTCGCGGTTGATTGGAGCAAAAACAAGGCCATGTGCTTCTCAAATTTGACCAAGGATTGGTCTAAGTAGGTGCATAAAGCTTTTTTCTTGAAGGTTTCTTGAGAGTTATTTAGGTTGTCTTTGCACATCGGTAAGCAATTTAGAGGGGTTAAAATGCTCATAGAAGCAAACCGGGTCTATTTTAGGTTCGACGGGTTCTTCAAAGGTTTTAACAATTGGTTACATTTGTGTTATAATTGATTAGGAATGATGAAATAGGTTGTTAAGGTCTGGATTTAAAGTTAATTATCAAAGATGTAGCAATTTCGTTTGGGTTTAAAATCGGAATGATTGAAGAAATGGGATAGTGAGTACGGGTTTAACTAGGGCTGTTTAGGGTTTTCTTGACTTTCTTGGTTTATATTTTGCATTACTATTACTTTAGGAATGATGGAATTACAAATCCTAGGGCTTATATAAAGTATTATAACTGAATTTTGGTCGTTGGTTTAAGTTATAATGGGTTGAAATAGAGAAAACGGGTCAAAGTTATAATTAGGGCATAATTAGGGTTTTCTGGATTCGTTAAGGTTTTCTAGGCTTTGATTTCTTGCACATTGCCAAGTTAATGATAGATAATGATTTTTAAACTCATTTTATGAGTTTATAATGGCCTTTGGTTGGTTTATTAGGATTAGAATGGTTTTAAAATGTTGTTAAACGGGTTAAATTGAAAACTAATTAGGTAATTTAGGGTTTTCTAGGATATGTTTGACGTAAAAGGATGGTAAAATTGATGAAGTAAATGATGAGATTATGATGAATAGGATTGATTGATTGTAAATAGCTATTTAACAAACTTAATTTGAGTGTTGGTTTGGGTTTACATGGAATAAAAGCAAGAAACAGGTCTGTCTTAGACTACTAGCTCGGTTTTAGGGTTTAGGGTTTTGAATTAGGGTTTTGAGTGTAAAAAGATGTATGAAAGCTTATGTATGGAATATGAGGGTTCATATATTGTAAATTGTGTATAGTAGCATTGAACATAAGTGTTTAGTGAAGAAAATGAGGTTGGAAAACGGAGGTTAAAACAAAAAGAACTTAATGACTATTTTAGGGATTATGCTTTTGACTTGTACATTGAGCTTTTGCGATTTGTACTTTGACTTGAAGATGATTTTTATTATGTCAATTGAGTTATTATATTACTTATGCATAGGCTTTCGTAAGTTGTGGCATTCACTTTTGATGTTATATATTCCACAAAATTAGGGTTTTCGGAAGATACCCGATAATGGTTTAAAGCCGTTTTGATATAACGTTCGAAATAGTACATTATAGGAATAATGTACCTTGTAAAAAGAAATGATGTTATTGACTTGGATATGTTATGATGTTGTTGAATATATGATGACAAGATTGCCATTATAGTTGCTGAGTCTTCTACTTTAGTTTATGCAAGGTACATGACATACTGAGATATTGGACAATACAAGTAATGTAAATAAAGCGAAAAATTTCTCGTATAATATGTAATAGTAAATTAGCGTATGATGAAAATTCTGATAGTTGTTATAGTCTCCCCCCCTTAAGAAATCTTAGTCCCGGAGATTTTATTGGAAAGTTATAGTGAATAGATGTTGTTATGTTAATCAGGTAACCAAGGTCCAGTGTGTGAGCATTTATAATTAATGTTGTTCACATAATTATAAATTACCTACTTGTTACACGTCTACTTTTTTTCAAGATTCATACCTCTTGGGTTGACAAGTCAATAGAATTTCTCTAGAATTTATCGGTAGGATCTGGGTGAATAAAATACTTATGTTTTACGGAACCTGTGGGTCTATGGTCTAATTTTGTTTGCCTCTCTAATCGTAAGGAGGAAATTGTTTTATGTCGTTAAAAAGTCAAAAATTCGAATAAGATGCTATCACAAGTCTTTGTCCAAAATTTTATACATAGTGGTATTGAATCATTTGACATTGTATAGTTTCTTGTAGTGTTTTCTTGTTATTATGCTTACAGTTATATAACAGAGATGTTAGACATACGGAGATCATGGAGATGAGTGATGTCAAGGACACGATTATGAATTTTGTAAGAAGAGGTTCTAATCACGTGTGGAATACAGATTTTGAATCATGAACAGATGATGACGGTAATAATGATAATGATTACTAGGAATTGTTTGTACAAAACGGATTGAAAGAAACTTGTTATATACGGTATATTATATAATTTAAGCCTATTTATTATAATCTAGTCTCTTACAAAAAGAAGCGTCTAACTCCTTGTAACTGAGATTATGTATGTCATAGTTCAAGGATTTATTATATTTCATTATTCAAATGATGAGCATTCGAATTCATTTCAATAAGATGATCATAAATTCGTCTTAACCTAAGCTGAAACACTAATATGGTAATGCGTTAGTAGGAAAATGATTGGATCTGATATGGTTAGATATATTGAGATTGTTGAATTGTAATGTCGCCAATATAATCGAGGAAAAAATTTATGTTGCCAAATGTATGTGGAGAGTATTCTGAGTTTGAAACATAATAGAATTTAACGAGTTTCGATACACCAGATGACAAGAGTCACGGAATTATCACTTTATTAAATTAATGGCTAACTTTACATATGAAACCATCTAAAAGAGTGATACTTATGCTACGTACTCGTAGCAGGTTTCTAGAATAAAGTAACAACTGACAAGGATTGTAGCTGATGGATTAGTGTTTTTCAGATTGAAGAAGTATTTGATGAGAGTTGAATTATCTTCGGAGGAGTTGTTTCTTGAGTAGCAAGCTCATTCTAAGTCATGCTTTCTTGGAGCCCTGTTGTTTTTGCAGTACTTGGTCTGGTGACCTATCTTGTTGTTGCAAACCTGACACTGACACTGCAATGGTTCCCGTTGTGATGTAGTCTACATCTCTTACACAAGGGAAGGTTTCTAGCATATCCATTGGTGGCAGTATAAGTTTTGAAGGTTTTTTGTCTTCTCATCTGCTGGTTCGAGTGGTAATCATTCGTTACGGTTGTGTTTGTTGTGGTTATTTTGGTAGTTGTATTTGTACATGGGTGAAATGTGGATTATTGTGTTGTGGTATTGGGGGTAGTTGTTGTTGTCGATGGTTGGTTCTCTTATCTTCTATTTTTGTTTATGATTATGGGTTTCTTGCATTGAAATCGCGTTTTATTATTTGATTCCCATTACCTCTAAGGATATTTGATGGCTTCCTCCAAGTTTGAGGTTTCGAGGCAGTAACTGTTTCCTTCAATGCATTCAGGTAGACCCCGAAAAAAGCTTCCAAGAGTTTCTCATTGTTTGGCACCATGTTTGGACACAAGGTGTTAATGCTTGGGAATTTCTTAAACATAGGGTTTAAGGTTCATTTCCCTTTACACTCAGATTGTAAAGTTCCTCTTCCATTTTTCTGATCTCAGTCCGGGGACAATACTTGTTTGTTAGAAGCCTTTTTAACTCAGTCCAGGTGGTTCGATTAGCTTGCTTTATTCCCATAGGCTGGGCATGTGCATTCCACCAGGACAAGGCATCGTCAGTTAAAGTACATGTATGTAGACAAATGTTACTTATTTTCCTCAGCACATCTGCCTCGAGGAGGTATACTGAGTCAGTTTGTTCAAACCAGGAATAAGGGCAATAATGCTCTTATATGTACCATTTAAAGCTGATACTAGGCTGACAGCTGATAAATACTCTGTGTAGTTTCTGTTTTCACTGCAGGAGTTCCAGTAAGATTACTAGCCACTTGCCATGGCAGCAGTCTGTGCTTCCAGGGCTGTAGTAAAATCAGCAGTCAGTTGCCGGATGGCATCCAAAGTTATGGCTGGTGTTTCAGATGTTGACGTCCTTTTAGGAGGCCATCTAATCAACATAAGAGAACATTGTAGTAAGAATAACATCACAGTTTAGGAATAGGTAAATTACTTTAAAGAAATTGTGATGCTTAAAATGCTTTTGAGAATATGCTGATTTTTGGATTTTAAGCACTTAGAAGTTATGGTTTGATTATGAAGACGAAGATATTGATACAAATGGATGGAGAATTGATGAATGAGAGAGATAAAGTTGGAAAACAATAATGTATGAAACGGGATGCCTTTTATAAAAAACTTGCCTTTTTTACTGTTAAATAGTCAGGGATTTGTCAAGCGTTTTTATTTATACCACAACAATCCCGTGGCTTAGGTAAGCTTTTAACTAGCTTTAAGAGTTGAGGTTTTTGAGATGGTAGATGACATCCATAGATCACCCTGATTTGTTTGGTGACGTGCTTGGATTTTCTCATTGATTTGTTCTAAGATCAGGAAAATTCTGTAGTGAGCAAAGGCAATCTTATCTTTTTAACCACTAACCGCTTGCTTTTGATGTATGATAATCTGTGTACGGGATTTTCCTTGTGTGTGCGGTTGTAGTTCGTCACTTTTATTCGTATGACCATTTTATCTAATAAGTCCTTCCTCCATTTTCTCGATGTATGTGGTAAAGATAGAGTTTCATCTAAGTAATTCATAATATCTTTGATTTGTCCTCATTGATGTTTCAGATACATCTTATTGGACATTTTCCTATTTCAAATATCTTGAGGTGGAAGAGGGGTAGGAGTATAAATGAGGATGATGGTGATTACTAAATTACAAATTTGTTCGGGGTATGAATTAAATACGTAGTGAGGAAGGTGCTGGGGAAATGGGGATTCGCTTCTTACGGTTGGTAAGAAGTTTCTTCAGGAACAAAGAAATATCGGGGATCAAATAGTAGTGATGGTGGTAATACCGGAAATGGAGTCAAAATAGCTGGTGGAGTAATAGGATCTGGTGATGAAATAGGTAATTCCTTAGCATAAAATGCTTGTACGTTCTTCAAATAAGGATTATTGTAGAAATGTGAGAATACTGGTGGGATTATATTATCTGTAGAGTTTTCCGAAGAGTTAAAAGAACTGCTTCCTGATGAAGCTCGGAAATAATCTGATGAGACCGAAGTATAGTTAAGAATATTTATAGAGGAAAAAGCATCCTCAAGATCGGAAGTAGAGTGGTTGGGAGAAGACATCGTTCTATTAACAACCTAGTTTGTAAATAACATAAGTTATTTATGTAATAGTATAATAGTTATTGTAATCTACTCCGTACTGTCGGATGTATTAGTGGCACGGAGGCCCTTGATGGCTTGATAAATGAATGTGGTTATAGTTAAGGTTTTGACCTTGTTCTCTATAACATGGCGCTACATAACACATCTGTAACACACCATTTTTAAAATATAGCAAGCATGGAAGCTAATCTGTGGTATTACTTCTGTATACAACAATCTAATCATAGAAAACGTCTTTAAATAGACAACGTTGTGGAAAATTTAGTTATCATTCTTATAATCAGAGTTTTTACAAAATTGCAGTCCCAAAATCTAAATATTATGTTTGAATGATAACTGTTCTGCCATCTTCTAGTCCATGCCCATCCGATGCCGCAACTTGCTCATTTACTGAGATAGACATGCTAAAATGTCACACAATGGTTTGAGTGTAATTCATAAGTTTGGCTATAAATAGTTTGAATGCAAAAGTTGATTGTATAATAATTGTTAAACATAAAATTATTATGAAAATGATATTGTTATGATCTTGGATCATGTTAATTATATGCGTTATTAGCTAATAATCGCAATGAATCTAGTAAACTATGTATTTATCCCGTTTTGCCCTTGTTGTGGTCTGATTGGTCTTGTCTCTTGTCACAACACATTATATCCAAAGTCAATTTAACGACTTGAAGAGCTCATAATATCAAATCCTTAATATCAAAGTTTAATTTAAGACTTGACGTCAAATTTAAGACTTGTAGGATGGTCTAAGTCAAAGAAACAAAGCATGGTGTTGCATTTATGAAGTATGGTGTAGTACTTTGACCAAGTGAAGAGTTTTCTATATATCTTTGTATAAATGGCAAGAATTTCGGCATTTATAAGATATATATGATATATTTGAGTAAATTTTATGTATTGGGTATAAAAGTGGGTATTTGTTGAAGCGTAGAAAAGTTTTGGTGGTTCCGGGAGTGCCTAAACGAAATTTATCGCGAAACGTATACACTTTATGTATCCGATAAAAATAAAATGAACAAAGTTAATAATTATCCTCAAAATAATTATATAACCCTTGCTTGATGTAAACATTTAATTGTTTGATGCCCGTTTACATTGAACGCTAATTTTTGGCGTACGCGATTTAACGTAACAATACTATTTCATGCAAATACGTACAATACAAAAAGGTACATTGTGGATTTATCGACGTCGTCAATGACTTGAAAACACAGGGTGTTATAAGGTAGATGTAATAAATATTATGAAATGAAAGCTGATGACCTTATCAAAATCTTAACCGGAGAATGTTGATATAGTAAAATGATAGTAAATAGCCACGTCACACAAGAGTTATGAGTTTGATTGAAGAGTTTGGAATTATTGTATCACCGTTTGGGCCATCATATGTTAGAAGCCATTCTATAAACGTTTGAGGAGCGAGGGCACTTTAAATCGTAAACCCAACCACTCAGTCAGAACGTAATATCGAGATGGAACATCTTAATATGAAGCTCCCTAGTATTGTGGTACAATATAGCTTCCGGATGATCGGTTTTAAGCGTTTTATTCAATATCTAGAAATGTTAAGCACGAGAAGCGTTAATTAAAGTTATGTCATATAATGTTTTGGATATGATTTTATACTTTTTCAAAATGTTACATTTTAGACCCTGGGGTTTGGAAAATTGCAAATAAGCCCTTGGAGTTTGCATTTTTACGACTTTGGTCCTTCAACTTTGAAAGATATACCAAGTAAACCTTGGACTTTGAAAAGTGACATAAATGACCCCTGGAGTTATAACTTTGATAAAATGACACTTTTAGTCCTTTTAGTTATAAGTTTCTGAAAGTTACGATATATACCCCTTGCATGGATTATAATTACAAAACATGTCCAAATTGCCATGCAAGCTTAGTTTAACATTTCAATAGACATTTATAAGTTATAATAAACTAAAATATGAAGTTTTAACGCAACACAAGTTTAAAATAACGATTCGTTAAGCTAGGAAGTAAAATGGGTCAAATTAGGGTTTCAAAACGTAAACACGCGGGTTTTAAGTTCAAATTCCTTCATTAATCAATAAAGTGGTTATTTTAACATTATTTAAGAATGCTAGGATAGATTATAACAATATTTAACCATTATAACATTTAGTTTTAAGAAAAACGCGAAATTAGGGTTTCGGGTGTACGGTTTTGGATCAAAATGGAAAATGAGCATGAATTGAGTTATGAAACTTTAACAAGAGTATATTTAGGATCATATGAACATTATAAGGGTGTAGTAGCAGGTATGAAGTTGATAGAACCTGGGTTTGAGCTTCAATGATCAAAAATGGTGGAAATGGGTCGTTTCGGGTAGTATTTCCACTCGTACGCCTTGTATCTTGTTCTCGGGGCTTCAATTCTTCAGGGCTTCGCTTCTTGAACGTCTTTTATGATCCTAGGATCATATGGGAGCAAAGGATTGCTGCCTTATGGGTTTGAGAAAGAAGAGATGTGGTGCGAGTTGTAATGAACAACCAAGGACCCTATTTATACTAAAATGGAGGCATGGTGACTAAGATAGCTTCATGATCTGGTCTTGGACGTGTGGAGCAGCTAGGGGGTGATGTGTTGAAGCTACATGATGAGTCTTGAGGTCTAGAGGTGGTAGGATTGCAAGGTGGAAGGTTTTTAGGGGTGTTTGGGTGTCACGACTAGAGAATGTCCAACAAGGAGGTGATGTGGCTTTCTTGGTGACCAAGGGAGGCAATATATTTATGCTAGAAGGTGTGTAAGCTTCTTAGGATTGCATGTGCATACATTATTTGCAAGAGAAAGGGTTTTAAATGGGTAAGAATTGCAAAAAGGGGGTCGCGGGTTGGTTTTATGGTTCGAACTCAAGTTTTTGGCTTATATTTCGTAAGAATTGATTACGGAATGATTGAATTATGATCTCAAGGTTTGTATTAAGGCTTATCATCAGAAATTAGCAAGTGGTTTGGTTTAAAACGAGTCGAAAATGAGAAAGTTAAGCCGCGGGTTTGAATTAGGGCATGTAATGGACTTTTAGGGTTTCCAGGTTTTCTAATTCAAGTATATTGTCAAAGAAATGATAGATACTGATGGTTATTATGAGTTTACAATAGCTCATGGTTGCTTATTTGAGGTTGAATGGGTTAAAAATGAGAAAACGGATCAAAATTACAATTAGGGTTTCCTGGATTTATTTCTTATGTAATTGAAGTAGAATGATGAAATGATGATGGAATGATGTTTGAAAATGATTGATAATGTTATAAATTAAGTTATTAAAACTTATTTGAGTGTTGGTTTAGGTTTATGATGGATAAAAACGAAGAAACGGGTCATTGTGTAGTATTTAGCTCGGGTT
>BQNB010141068.1:0-17319 GCA_026074375.1 Tanacetum coccineum
GTAACTTTTCTGGTACGGACAGATAACAAAAACTTTACTTATTTCCTACGAACTAACATTGCAGGTGATAGTAAACAAGGAAATAAAAATGTGCTGGCAGATTGCCTCACCCGTGATTTCAGAAATAATTGACGTCATCCATGACATCAACGCTCCTCTCGAGCCTTATAAAAAGAACGTTGCAGTCAACGTTTCTTCACACAAAACAATCCACCAAATAAAAGAGGGGGAGAGTTGAGAGAAAAAGAAGAAATATTGTAACAAACCCAGTTACAAATGGAAGAAATCAAAGCAAATTTGATTTTTTTTTAAAAATGTTATTAATAGAGTTACGATCTATTAATGAACAACTAAGAGTTCTAGAAACTCCAACAACGGTTATTGATGTACCGGAAAGCGAAAGCTTAAAAACAGCAACTAGTCCAGTGCAAACGGCATCTGGTAAAGACTCAACAAATCCGTTGAAAGCTGAGATTTTGCTAAAAAACCTAGATAATACTGGTCTTGGTTCTCTGAACCTAAACAGTAAATTAGCCTATGCTAATCCGTTTACTTTCGGTAAAAGTAAAATAACAAAATTAGCAACTAACACTCTTGTGCAGGAACAGGTGTTCAAACCCAACTACTTACAAGCAGCAAAGTCTAATCAAGAAAGATTTTATGTTATCTATAAAGGTCCTCGTGCTGGTATCTACACCAACTGGAGAGAAGTCCATAGAATTTGTCAATAAGACAAATCTACCAATAAAAAGTTCAGCAGTCTTGAACAAGCACAAATGGATTTCCACCTTCATGGCGATCACGGTGAAAAAACCAGGACAAATCCGATCTTCCTCAGACCAAAAATTAGTCAAAAGATTGAAAAAATTAAGGAAGAACATCGAGATCAAAGAATCAAGATCTCTGAAGAACCAATTGGTCGCGGACTATAAAAAAAATTTTATTTTTATTAAAGGAGTCATGAAGTCCTTTATCAGCAACAAAAACAAGAAGAAAAGAATTCATTCCTGTAGTGTCTTTATACTTGTAGGGCAGCAGCCCTTTGCCTAAAGATCTTTAGACGTTCTTGCAAACAAATTTTTGTTTGTTTTTGATGACTAATAACTCTCGCTATTGTCATTGGATGTTCATATCCCCTTTTTTCAAGGCTGGATTTATATCTATTGGTAAGTCTAAGGATAGATTTATCAATATCAGAAATATATTCTTTTGTTTCAAGAATTTCTTGTTGTAAATCTTTAAAAAGATTTTTTAGATGAACTGGATTAGTCATTTTGTAAAAGAATTTTTAAAGTTTTTATTTTCTTTATGTTTTATAAGAAAAGGATGTTATGTAAACATTCGAGATGTTTTTACTCTATATGAATAATTTATCATTGTACCTCACAACGGTGTTTGATAGAATAAAAGCCAGCCTGTCTTTTAGATGCTTTTGTCTTTTTCCCCACGGCCATCTGCCTTCTTGGTACTTGTTGACGGTTGCATCAAACTCTGTCACGATTATTATGCCCATCGTCGCCGTTATGAATAGGAAACTTTGATTTTATTCATAATAGAGTTCCTCAAATGAGGATACTCAGAATATATTACATAATACCCTTTTCAGGGTTTCTACTCACTACACATTTGAAAGATAATAATTTACAATGATAGTTTGTCTTAAGGATTTTTGGGTCCAAGACGGAATGCCTACAACTCTGAGAGGAGGTGATCCTTTATAGATGCACAAAGGCATCAAACTTAACCTTGGTTACTTTTCTATCATGGTTAAGTTAGGTCATTATTAAAGGTAAAGTTCCTTTAATAAAGTAAAGTGGAATTATTGAACCACTTTGGCATATTTTTCTTTGCTTGGGGTCCATTAGGTAGGTGAACCTAATCTGATGAAGATTCGTCTTCAGTGGTAGGGACCTGATTTGTTGAAGTGGAGGGACCGACTTCTTTTTCTTTTGACTCAATGCAATAATTACATGAGTGTTCTTCAAACAGCTGTCTCGCTTGTCGGCAATAGGCTTCCTTGGTAGTACCTTTGGCTTCAATTGTATTTTTGAGAAATGGGAGGCCAAATTGATTGAGAAGATTGATGTCTTCTTCTGTACTCGTCTTATGACTGACGATAATACAATGACTATCTGCATAATTTACTTTTTTATTTCCTTCTGTAATTGTTTGAAGGATTAATTCTGCAATTCTTTTAAGACCTTGGTTTCTGGCCTTTTGGACTGCTTCTAAGAACGGATTTTCTAATTTGTCTTCCATGACTTTAGAAAATTGTAGCTCCTTGTTTGGCTTTGCAAGCCCTATTTCCATAAAATGGTATGGAGAATAGTTTTCTTCATGATTCCAGTCTGGAATCGAACTAACTACTTTGACGTAGATAGGTTTGTCTTGAGCTTTTAGGACTTTCTTTCTAAAATGCTTGATTACTTCACTTATTGGTTTAGGAAATTCCTTAAGTTCCAATAAATTGTTGCTAGGATAGATGTTGTTGACGAGACCTGCTCTGAAAGCTTGGTAGATTAGTCGTGAATCTGCTCCTTCAACGAAGTTATACAAACTCTTTGATGGTTTGTCAGTTGTATAGAATCTTTCATGTATGAAGTCATCTTGGCATGCTACCCTGGCTTTGTTCCATAACTGAATGAATTCTTGGTAGTAAATAATTGGTTCAAGACCAATTGGTTCTTCAGAGATCTTGATTCTTTGATCTCGATGTTCTTCCTTAATTTTTTCAATCTTTTGACTAATTTTTGGTCTGAGGAAGATCGGATTTGTCCTGGTTTTTTCACCGTGATCGCCATGAAGGTGAAATTCCATTTGTGCTTGTTCAAGACTGCTGAACTTCTTATTGGTAGATTTGTCTTCTTGACAAATTCTGTGGACTTCTCCACAGTTGGTGTAAATACCAGCACGAGGACCTTTATAAATGACGTAAAATCTTTCTTGTTTAGACTTGGCTGCTTGTAGGTAGTCGGGTTTGAACACCGGTTCCTGCACAAGAGTGTTAGTTGCTAAATTTGTCATTTTACTTTTACCGAAAGTAAACGGATTAGCATAGGCTAATTTACTGTTTAGGTTCAGGGAACCAAGACCAGTATTATCTAGGCTTTTTAGCAAAACCTCAGCTTTCAACGGATTTGTTGAGTCTTTACCAGATGCCGTTTGCACTGGACTAGTTGCTGTTTTTAAGCTTTCGCTTTCCGGTACATCAATAACCGTTGTTGGAGTTTCTAGAACTCTTAGTTGTTCATTAATAGATCGTAACTCTATTAATAACATTTTTCTTTTTAAAATCAAATTTGCTTTGATTTCTTCCATTTGTAACTGGGTTTGTTACAATGATTTTTCTTTTTTCTCTCAACTCCCCCCCTCTTTTGTTTGGTGGATTGATTTGTGTGAAGAAACGTTGGCTGCAACGTTCTTTTTATAAGGCTCGTGAGGAGCATTGATGTCATGGATGACGTCAATTATTTCTGAAATCACGGGTGAGGCAATCTGCCAACACATTTTTATTTCCTGGCAAATGTTCAGTTTTGAAAGAATAGTGACTGAACCAAGCCTGCCATCTTACTAGACGACCTTGTTTACTATCACCTGCAATGTTAGTTCGTAGGAAATAAGTAAAGTTTTTGTTATCTGTCCGCACCAGAAAAGTTACTGGGGTAAGATAAGCACTGAATTTTGAAATGACGTTTTTAACCGCCAGTAATTCTTTTTCATTGCTATGGTAATTCTTTTCTGCTGCTTTGAAACTTCCAGAAGTGTACCTGCAAATTTTTTCATTGTTGTCTGGGGTTTTTGCTTTTAAAATTCCTCCCCATATATCTTCTGACGCATCAGTTTCAATAATAAGAAAATCTGAGGAGATTTTGATTGGACAATTAACTTCATGTCAAGAAGTTCGTTGATCTGTTTTGTGAATTCAATCCTGTCTTGTAGAGAATAGCACATAGGTTTGACTCTAATGACTGTGTTAGGGTCAATAAGTTTAATTGTTGCCTTCATCCATCCTTTGGTTTTTTGAGGATCAATAGGATTTTCAGAGCATACTTTATCAAGAATTTCTTCGATGATTTTGTATTTGTTTATTTGTAAAAAGATATTACATCCTTTTATGTTTTCCTGAGAAATGTTTGTTCCAGGGATTTGTTTGATTTTTGAATCCTTTTTCATAGATACAGAAAATTTGGTTGTCCCTTGGACTAAAGGCCTTGGTGAACCTTTTTTATGATTTTAGTTCATCGTTAAGTGTGAAAGCAATTCTTCAATCCATTGGACAATAGGGTCCGAATAGTTGACAAAGTTAATTACTAAAATTAGGTCATACCAGATTCTTTGTTGTAGATTGTTGGTTTATTAAATTCGTTAATCCTCGACAAGTTTTAAGGAAATATTCCTACAAACTTGATTAATTTTTTTTTGGATAACATTAGGCAATGGAATTTGTTGACTTAACAGCAATTGTATCACTAGCTCTAGCAATGATTTCTCTTGGTGAGTTTTCCCATAAGTCATGTGGGAAATGTTACATAGCGGCATACCATCTGCTTACCTCGATACCATTTTAACAGTCTATCTTGGGTAGGAAAGTCCCCCATAAAGTCATAAACTGCCATCCCTAAGACATAAGTATGTTTGGGAATACAATGAGAACACCAGACATCATTTGCCCATTTCACTTTAGAACCTACATTGCGTATATATCTTTTCAGACCTGATGTACATCAAACTTTGAAATTCTTCCTTTCCCATCTACCCAATTTATATTGTCCTATCTATGAGGCTTAATTTTTGGCACCTGTAGGTTTGCAATCACTAGGAACTTTCTTTTTCATCCTTCCGGCTACCTCCATGTATCACTATCTAACATATCAGCAACAGTAGTTGTATCAGCTAGTCTTGCTGCATACACATTTCTTTTACTAATGTATCTATGATAATGGCTTATTAGTTATAGAGGTGGCAAAACGGGCGGGTCGGGCGGGTTTGAGTTACGGGTCAAATGGATTAGAGTCAAACGGGTGCGAGCCAAATGGGCAATTTGTATAATTCTGGTCAAACGGGCGTGGGCCAAACGGGTACGGATCAAACGATCTCGGGCCAAAAGGGCAAATAAAGGCACCAAAAGACTAAATTTTTCTACATACAAAAGTTTTACTCGAGCCAAACACCTCATATTGATTAAATAACTAGTTAACGGGAAACAAACTTTAAAGTCAAATATATAAAATATAAACAAGTAAATTTAAACATCCAGTTGCCGAAATAAACCAAACAAAACACTCTCGTTTTCTAATGTTTAAAACAAAAATAATTTTAAACAAGTAAATTTAAACATACATATTAGTAATGTATCTCTCTTGTATGATCATGGTATCTGTGTCTTCTTTGGCCAAATAAAATATCTTAAAAGAAAAATAAACCTAGAGATTTTATCAGAAACCTGAAACTGTAGAATATATGCAAAAACATGGGATTTGGATGTTTATGACTTATATATCTGTCTTCTTACTAGAAAAATGAAAGGTGTTCGTGGTCGTGGGTCACGTAAAGTGTCCAAGCTTGCACCAAAAGATGTTATTAGCACCATGCCAGAGGAAGTGATAACAAATATTTTGCATTGTTTGCCGTTACAAGATGCTGTGCAGACTAGTATTTTGTCAAAAGACTGGAAGTTTAAGTGGACTATGATGACCCAACTGGTATTTGATGCGAACTTCCATGAGTATTTAGAGGTGACAAAAAACGAGAATGAATATGTGTGGATTATAAGTAGGCTCCTCCTCTCTCTTAAAGGTTCCATAACAAAGTTTGCCCTCTACATATCACCTGAAAATGGAGTGGATGTTAAGCATATTGATAATTGGATTATCTATTTGTCCAAAAAAGGAATTAAGGAGTTCACTTTTCAAGATTGGGATGGAGAACAACCTGAGTTAACTTCCCATCTTTTCTCTTGTCTAGAGTTGACACATTTGGAGCTTAACAACTGTGAGTTGAGGCCGACGTCTGAGTTTGGTGGTTTTCCGAATTTATTGAGTTTAGACGTGATGAATGTAATATTCAAAAGCTGGGAATGTGGGGAGTATCTTACTTGGTCTCCACTATTGGAGAATTTGAAACTCAAGTATAATACCTCAAAGAAACTAAAACAAGTTGAGATTGCAAAACTTGAAAATCTGAAAGTGTTATCTATAGAATTGTGCGAAATTGAAGATATGGCAGAAACCACAATTTCAAGTATCTTTCAGCTTGCGGGTTCTTTACCAAAGCTTCAAAAACTGAGTCTAGACTTTTCCAACTGCAAGGCAAGTTAGTTGAATCTTTAAAATACGTTTTACGAAATATAGAAACATGCCTATTAATTTTCTAACAAATTGTCTTTCTGTGCAGATACTGGCAGATGCTGAAAATAGGGTCTCGACCTCTCTATCCTGCCTCAAGACACTTTTTTTAGACGATATTGATTTTAGGAGTGATACTATGATATCATGTGCTATTGAATTGATTCGTAGCTCTTCAAATTTGGAGACCCTTACAATCCATGTGAGTGGAATCCATTATAAATTATGATATTGAATTATCGGTCATTTTCAAATCTCATAGTTGTGAATATCATTACTGTCTATTTTTGTAGGGTCTGTACGAGGATAGGGTCCCACTTCCTGCAGTTTGTTCTTCACAGGCAGATTTCAGCATAATGGGACAGTTGCAGCTTCTAAAAGTGAAGTTAGTACGTATGAGAGGTATAGAGAATGAATTTTGTTTGGTAAAGTATTTACTTGATTGCTCACCTTTGCTAAAGAAGATGGATATTCATGCCTACTCTTCGGAAGTGTGCAAGCTTGGTGGTGCCAATGGAGAGAGGGAATTGGCAACGAACTTGTTGAAGCTCCGTCGGGCCTCTCCTTTAGCTGAATTAAACATTGTATGGACTTAGTTTTTTAAGGTGGTTCTTTTGTGTTTATTTTGTGGCAACACTCTCATGCTGGTGGCAGACCAAATACGACTGTGGGAAGACCTATGTGACTAGTTAAACTCTTTTTGCTGTTATGGTGATGCTTTATCTTTTCTTTTATAAGTGCGGTTTCTTTTAAAGTGAGGGTGATGGATTTCAATCATAATGTGGAAGAAATATGATATTATCTGCATGGACTATTCATCATTACAGGCTAAACTACTTTCTGATCATTTAAGAAGTATAGATCTTTTATCTTTGTCATAGGCCCCATAGATTTGTTTATGCAGGTCAAGCTATCGGGAATTGTGGATTTGCCATAAGTTGGTACAAGGGGTCTCATTATATAGTTATCAAAGGAGGATAACGGAGCCCATTTTAATGTTAAATTTGAACTCAACCTTGATGCTAGTATAATAAGTGTGCACCAAAATGACAGAAATGCCGAAAAGCATAACTTACAAGTGGTAGTGGTCGAAAGTTAAAAAGTAACACCAAAGGTTTGTTTGAGATCACCCAAAAATTAAAGTGGTAATCTGTTTTTTTGTGTGTAAGAAGTCTAACATTAACTCAGTGTTTAACTACGAAAGTACGAAACCATTAAGTTTGATAACTTTTGGGAGAGTGTCTACATGCACATTTTCAATGTGATATTTGTGTGATTTCATGAACTATAGGTAATGAAAACAAATCTTGTCGAAAAAGAAAATGAGAGATAATTCCTTATCTAGTTTTTTAAGTTCAAGCGATTTTTCCTTTATTGTATAGTGCGGGTAAGGGCCACAGTTAACAGATTTTTGGGAACAACTCTATCCGTGATGGATTTTGTGTAAATCTTCTATTAGTGATCTATGTTTTTGAGACTTATTCTCATGCTTTTACTTAATTTGAAGAAGATCTTCTCAAATATGAGGTGTTTCTCCAATGTGGTTGTTTATTTCTTTTAAATGAGTTGGTGGTTTTTGACCAATTAGTTTTTTATTTTTTGCAATGTCAATTGCCCATGTTTCATCAATAGGTTTTATAGTAGCAAATTTGCTACCTTCAACACTACCTATTTCATTAAAGAGGTCGTCGAGTTCGATATACTCTTTCTCTTTGTAATCTATGCTGTGATGACTGGATGTCAAAGCATATGCGACTAAATAGGTGATGCTAAACACCTTGTTGCCTGGTTTCATAAGATCTGATCTTTCAAACTCATGTACGAAGGCAAGGGTTTGATCTAAGTCTTTAGTATCTAAACTTATTCCATACTGTGGATAAACAGTGAACATAAATCTAGAGTAAGCAAGATTTCCTCTTGCGATTCCAAGGATACAATCCTTTCTGGACTCAATTCTATTATCTAGAAGAGCCATTTTTATAGGAGTGTCTATGCCACTTCTAAATTCTGATTTAATTAAAATTTTGACTGCTCCTAAATGGACGCAACTAATTTTATTTTTGACTTTAGAATTTATTTTTGATAAACTCTTGTTTATTTCATCCTTAGTAATTAAGGGTAAGTAAACAGCTCCGGTGGTTTCGGAAATGTCAACATGCATTTCTTTTGAGTTAACAAAATAATAAATTTCATTTTTTCGTTTTAACAAAGGATTTAAAATTCCCAATGATCTAGGGATTTTGAAAGCTTGTTCTTTGTTTAACAAAAGTTTTTGTTTTGAAATTTTATTCAAAAGGTCTTGTTTCATCATAAGACTAACATCAAATCCATGTCGGGATTCCGAAAAGGAAATTCGATGGTTTTCATCATCTTCTTGAGAAGAATGATCCGGACTATTAGTCAAAGAGCTCATTGTTCATGGCTCTGATACCAATAAAAGCGGAAAAGCGGAAATAAATGCAAAAGCGGAAATAAATGCCAATAAAAGCGGAAATAAATTTTGGTTTATTAAAGGAGTCATGCCTTTATGTCCTTTATCAGCAACAAAAACAAGAAGAAAAGAATTCATTCCTGTAGTGTCTTTATACTTGTAGGGCAGCAGCCCTTTGCCTAAAGATCTTTAGACGTTCTTGCAAACAAATTTTTGTTTGTTTTTGATGACTAATAACTCTCGCTATTGTCATTGGATGTTCATATCCCCTTTTTTCAAGGCTAGATTTATATCTATTGGTAAGTCTAAGGATAGATTTATCAATATCAGAAATATATTCTTTTGTTTCAAGAATTTCTTGTTGTAAATCTTTAAAAAGATTTTTTAGATGAACTGGATTAGTCATTTTTTTTATTTATTTTTTTTTTTTTAAAAAGAATTTTTAAAGTTTTTATTTTCTTTATGTTTTATAAGAAAAGGATGTTATGTAAACATTCGAGATGTTTTTACTCTATATGAATAATTTATCATTGTACCTCACAACGGTGTTTGATAGAATAAAAGCCAGCCTGTCTTTTAGATGCTTTTGTCTTTTTCCCCACGGCCATCTGCCTTCTTGGTACTTGTTGACGGTTGCATCAAAGCTTCTCAAAATCCCTAGGATCATTGGGATTTGAAATCCTTTGTTAAACACGAAAAAATGAATTTTATTATTTTGTTAATCAAAAAGAAAAGAAATGCATGTTGACATTTCCGACCGAAACACACCGGACTGTTTTTACTTACCCTTATTTACTAAGGATGAAATAAACAAGAGTTTATCAAAATTAATTCAAAGTCAAAAAATAAAATGAGTTGCTGTCCATTTAGGTGCAGTTAAAAATTTTAATTAAATCAGAATTTTTGGTAAGTGGTATAGCACTCCTATAAAAATGGTCTCTCCTTGATTCAGAATTGAGTCCAGAAAGGATTTGCTTACGTGGAATCGCAAGAGGAAATCTTGCTTATTCTAGATTTATGTTTAATGTTATCCCAGTATGGAATAAGTTTAGATACTAAAGACTTAGATCAAACCATTGCCTTTGAAAGATCAGATCTTATGAAACCAGGCAACAAGGTGTTTAGCATCACCTATTTAGTCGCATATGCTTTGACATCTAGTCATCACAGCATAGCATAAAAGAAAAAGAGTACATCGAGCTCGATGACCTTTTTAATGAATAGGTAGCCCTTGGTTTAGTGTTGAAGGTAGCTAAATTTGCTACTATAAATACCTATTGATGAAACATGGGCAATTGAATTGCAAAAAATAAAAACTAATGGTCACAACCACCAACTCAGGTTAAAGAAATAAAACCCACATTGGAGAAACACCTCATATTGGAGAAGCATCTTCTTCATTATAAGTAGAAGCAATGAGGAGTAATGTCTTGAATTATTGATTCTCTTAAAAGAGATTTACACAAAAATCCTTCACGGATGGATGTTGTTCAAAATCTTTAATGTGCCTTACCCGCACATTATACAGAAAGGTAAAATCCTTAACTTTAAAAAACCTAGTTGAAGGAATTGATTCCAACTTCTAGAAAATACGTTTTTTAGCACTGCTAATCCTAGCGTTGCTAACGTCTATAAACAAACTAACAAATTATTAATCAGATTTGTTTGGAAAGAAATTGGATAGGAATCTCCAGAAATTTATCTTAACTTTGGGCTTAGTAATAGATCAATTCAGAGAAAAATCTCAAAACTAAGGTTTCTTAAGTTCAACAAATTTTGGTATCAACTCCAAAAGGACAATGAATTGGAATTGTAGTAAATACATTAAGTTACTCAAAATTTAAATGCTTAAAGTCGACAGACTCGAAAGGCATCTATAAACAAATCTTGAGAACTTCAATATAGATCCTCAAGTTACAGATAGTGAAAATCATAATCTCACTACTGCTTTAAACAAAAATTCCAATGACCAACTCAACCGAGTTATTGGTGATAAATGGCTAGCATTCAAACGTTGAGTAGCTGACCTTCTTGAAAATAAAACTTAGCAGGCAAAAATTAATGTGATTTACTTGAAAAAAATTATCAATATAAACGAGATGAACAAGCCTCTGCTATAGAAATCACTGACTAAGGGAATTAATAAATTAATAATGACAAAGAAATTTTAAAGTCAATTAAAAAATATGCTAAAGTACCTAAAGCTACCACAAGCTTACAACAGGTTTAAACATGTTTTCACCACCCAATTTAGGATCTTCAGAACCTAAAATGGAAAAGCTTAAAAAAACAATACAATGCGCTTAAAAAAACCCGTTTAGCAAACCAAAAGGAAAAACAAGAAATGTTTTCCTTTTTAACACAAAGAATGAGTATTCTTCTCATCTTGAGAGACTTTTTCTCAACAACATAGATGATTGTGATTCAACATCTAATAAAAACTCTTGTCATACGAAGAAAATGAATGCGATACACAGTTCAAAGAATACCATCAAGAATTTGAAATAATACCTTCCTAAACAATTTTTTCAATACTATAACAGATCAAAAACTGGAAAGATAACCCAAAACTGGATGGACCGTCTCTGATGAACGAACTACCAATTTGAAACTGAAAAAATAAAAACAAGTAAAATCGGAATATTGAAAAAGGAGAATCTCCAAAAATAAATTCTAGAAAAACTATGAATTCAGAATGCCTATGCATAAAGGAATTCCAAATAAAAACAAACTCTTCTTCAGGAGCTATAAAATCATACTCAATCTAGATTGTATTCCTGATCTTAACGGAAAGAAAAAAGGATCTTGAGAAATGGTCCACTGAAATTATCATTGATATTACAGACAATCAGTCGATTTTCAAACTGCCAAATTAGTTTAACTCTAATTCGAGCATAAACAGAAGGCCAATAATCCAAAGTCTGTAAAACAAGCACAAATGGAACGAGATCTTCATGGAATAGATTTCTTCGACCTCCGTGATAGATTTCCTTATACTTTGTTTTGTAGGAAATCGACTACCATGGAAATTAGGATTTAGAAATATTCAAAGAACAAGAACAAGCTAGTGAGAAACCTTAACTAGAGTTTCAGCATCATAAATATTTTGTATCTGATGAATCCACATGTGTTTATGAGAAAAATATATATAAATTCATTAATGTGAACATCTTTCAATGGATTTGAAGCCTATCTTATGGAAAATCACACTATCATAAGGTGAACAAACTATTCAGAGATGGAAAAAACGGAAGGAAACTGTCAATCTCAAGTAATAGTCTTGCTTTTGCAACAAGATTAGGCAAAGAAGAAATTACAAAAATCTGCGATACTAGATATAAGCAGAAAAAGCTTAAATGCTTAGCAAAAATTGCTTTGCGGGAAAATATAGCAATAGGAAAAACCAGACTTTGGCAAACTAAAGAAAACGAAAAGAAAAGGTTTCTATAAAAGAAAATATAAAAAGAAGTATAAAACTTCTTGGAAGCAAAAAAGAAAAAGATTTTCCCCGGGAAAATACTTTAAACCCACAAAAGATCCACCTGAAAAATATTGCCCCAAAGGTAAAGAGAAGAAAAAATGTAGGTGTTGGACTTGTAATGAAGAAGGACATTATTCAAATGAATGCCCTAAGAAAAATCAATATCCGACTAAAGTAAAAATGTGCAGAATTGCACTATTACTATGGAATATGAACCCATAGAAGATATCTATGAAGACGAAAAAGACCGTTTTTTTTGTCTTAAAAAGAAGAAATTATTGTCTAGTGACAATTCTTCTTCATTCATCCTGATGATGATATCATCAGATAAAATCAATTTTCCCAATTTTCCGGGCAGGGGTGGGAACAGACAACATTTTTGTTTGTAATCTCAAACACACGAGGATTCTGTTAGAAAATAACAAATCCAAACTCAAGATATTTTCTAGGAAACCTTATATTTAGAAGGCTTTAAGAATTATAAGTACATTGCTACTTTGACACTGGAGGGCAATCTCTTTGCATTTAGCAGTAAATATGTTTTTCACATGGCTATGGGAAAACTCACCAAGAGAAATCATTGCTTTACCATTGCCAATGGTGATACTATAAAAATTAACCAAGTTTGTAGGAACATTTCCTTAAAACTCTCTGGATACCGAATTTAACATACCAACAATTTACCAACAAGATTCTGGTATTGACCTAATTTTAGGTAATAACTTTTGTCAACTATTTGGACCTTTTGTTCAATGGATTGATAGAATTGCTTTTCATCTTAACGATGAACTAATAATAATAAAAAAGGTCACCAAAGCCTTTAGTCAAGGACAACCAAATTTCCTTGAATCCATGAAAAAAGATTCAAAAATCAAACAAATCCGGGGGAACAAACATTTCTCAGGAAAATATAAAAGGATCTGTAAATCTTTTACAAAATAAATAAATACAAAATATTGAAGAAATTCTAGATATAAAAGTTATGCTTGAAAATCTATTGTTCCCAAAAAAGACTAAAGGATGGATGAAAGCAACAATTGAAACTCATTGATCCTAATCGGTGTAGGAGTTAAACCTATGTGCTATTCTCCACATGAAAGGATTGAATCACAAACAAATCGTACGAACTTCTTATATGAAGTTAATTGTCCAATCCAAAATCTCCTCAATATGTCAGACCAGCCTTTTAGTTGAAAATGAAGCTGAAACAAAGAAGGGAAAGAAAAGAATGGTTGTTAATTATAAAAAAGATTAACGTAAGCCACTATGGGAGATTTCTCACAATCTCACTAACATGCAAAAACTTTTAACCCTCTATTGAGGAAAAAGTATATCTACCAGTTTTGATTGCAAATCTGGATTCTGGCAAGTCTTGCTAGATGAGCAATCACAGTTACTTACTGCATTCACTTGTCCTAATGGACATTTTCAATGGAAAGTAGTTCCTTTTGGCCTTAAACAAGCCCCAAGTATTTTCCAAAGACATATGCAAAATGCACTGCGTGGACTAGAAAAATTTTGTACAGTCTATGTGGATGAAAATTGTCTTCAGTGACAACGAAGAAAAACATTATATTCACGTTTTAGAAGTCCTAAAAACTATCTTAAAACATGGTATAATCCTTTCAAAGAAAAAAGCCAATCTTTTTAAAACTAAGATTAACTTTTTAGGTCTAGAAATAGATCAAGGGACTCATAGTCCACAAAAACACATTTTAGAACATCTACACAATTTTCCAGATGTTTTAGAAGACAAAAAACAATTGCAAAGATTTCTAGGAGTTTTAACTTATGCTGAAACATATATTGAAAAACTTGCAAAAATGAGACAACCTTTACAAGGAAAACTCAAAAAGGATATTGTTTGGAACTGGACTCAGTCCGACACCGACTATATCAAAAAGATTAAGAAAAATTTAACAGTTTTTCCTAAACTATATCTTCCTTCAAACGAAGATTTTCTTATATCTTGAAACTGATGCGTCGGAAGAAATATGGGGAGGAATTTTAAAGGCAAAAACCCCAGACAACAATGAAAAAATTTGCGGGTACACTTCTGACGCTTCAAACACTGAGCACAGAAAAAGAATTACCATAGCAACGAAAAGAACTACTGGCATGTTAAAAACGTCATTTCAAAATTTAGTGCTTATCTTACCCCAGTAACTTTTCTGGTGCGGACAGATAACAAAAACTTTACCTATTTCCTACGAACTAACATTGCAGGTGATAGTAAACAAGGTCGTCTAGTAAGATGGCAGGCTTGGTTCAGTCACTATTCTTTCAAAACTGAACATTTGCCAGGAAATAAAAATGTGTTGGCAGATTGCCTCACACGTGATTTCAAAAACAATTGACGTCATCCATGACATCAGTGCTCCTCACGAGCCCTATAATAAGAAACGTTGCACCATGTTTTTTCTCACACAATCAATCCACCAAATAAAATGAGGGGGAGTTTGAGGAGAGAAAAGAAAAAATCATTGTAACAAACCCAGTTACAAATGGAAGAAATCAAAGCAAATTTGATTTTAAGAAGAAAAATGTTATTAATAGAGTTACAATCTATTAATGAACAACTAAGAGTTCTAGAAACTCCAACAACGGTTATTGATGTACCGGAAAGCGAAAGCTTAAAAACAGCAACTAGTCCAGTGCAAACGGCATCTGGTAAAGACTCAACAAATCCGTTGAAAGCTGAGGTTTTGCTAAAAAACCTAGATAATACTGGTCTTGGTTCTCTGAACCTAAACAGTAAATTTGCCTATGCTAATCCGTTTACTTTCGGTAAAAGTAAAAAAACAAAATTAGCAACTAACACTCTTGTGCAGGAACCGGTGTTCAAACCCGACTACTTACAAGCAGCAAAGTCTAATCAAGAAAGATTTTTATGTTATCTATAAAGGTCCTCGTGCTGGTATCTCACACAACTGGGGAAGTCCATAGAATTTGTCAAGAAGACAATTACCAATAAAAGTTCAGCATTCTTGAACAGCACAAATGGAATTCACCTTCATGACGATCACGGTGAAATACCAAGAAAAATACGATCTTCCTCAGGACCAAAAAAAAAATTAGTCAAAAGATTGAAAAAATTAAGAAAGAACTATCGAGATCAAGAATCAAGATCTCTGAAGACCAATTGTCTTGAAACCAATTTTTACTACCAAGAATTCATTCTGTTATTATGGAACAAAGCAGGGCAGCATTTCAAAGATGACTTCATACAATGAAGTTCTATACAACAGATAAAACCACTTCAAAGAGAGATGTTTTGTATAACTTCGTTTGAAGGAGGCGATTCACGATATACTACCAAGCTTTTTCTGCAGCAGGTGCTCGTCAACAACATCTATCATGATCAACAATTTATTGGAACTTAAGGAATTTCCTAAACCATAAGTGAAGTAAATCAAGCATTTTTGAAAGAAAAGTCCTAAAAGCTCAAGACAAACCTATCTACGTCAATAGTATTAGTTCGATTCCAGACTGGAATCTGAAGAAAAACTATTCTCCATACCATTTTATGGTTAAATAGGGCTTGCAAAAGCCAAACAAGGAGCTACCCAATTTTCTAAAGTCATGAAGAGACAATAGAAAATCCGTTTCTTGAAGCAGTCCAAAAGGCCAGAGACCAGGTCTTAAAAGATTGCAGAATTAATCATTCAAAAATTACAGAGGAATTAAAAAAGTAATTATGGCAGATTAGTCATTGTATTATCGTCAGTCATAAGACGAGTACAGAAGAAGACATCAATCTTCTCAATCAATTTGGCCTCCCATTTCTCAAAAATACAATTGAAGCCAAAGGTACTACCAAGGAAGCCTATTGCCGACAAGCGAGACAGCTGTTTGAAGAACACTCATGTAATTATTGCATTGAGTCAAAAGAAAAAGAAGTCGGTCCCTCCACTTCAACAAATCATGTCCTTCCACTGAAGACGAATCTTCATCGATTAGGTTCACCTACCTAATGGGACCCCAAGCAAAAGAAAAATACTGCCAAAGTTGGTTCAATATTCCACTTACTTTATTAAAGGAACTTTACCTTTAATAATGACCTAACTTAACCATGATAGAAAAGTAACCAAGGTTAAGTTTGATGCCTTTGTGCATCTATAAAGGATCACCTCCTCTCAGAGTTGTAGGCATTCCGTCTTGGACCCAAAAATCCTAAAGACAAACTATCATTGTAAATTATTATCTTTCAAATGTGTAGTGAGTAGAAACCCTGAAAAGGGTATTATGTAATATATTCTGAGTATCCTCATTTGAGGAACTCTATTATGAATAAAATCAAAGTTTCCTATTCATAACGGCGACGTATGGGCTTAATATCGTGACAGAGTTTGATGCAACCGTCAACAAGTACCAAGAAGGCAGATGGCCGTGGGGAAAAAAGACAAAAGCATCTAAAAGACAGGCTGGCTTTTATTCTATCAAACACCGTTGTGAGGTACAATGATAAATTATTCATATAGAGTAAAAACATCTCGAATGTTTACATAACATCCTTTTCTTATAAAACATAAAGAAAATAAAAACTTTAAAAATTCTTTTACAAAATGACTAATCCAGTTCATCTAAAAAATCTTTTTAAAGATTTACAACAAGAAATTCTTGAAACAAAAGAATATATTTCTGATATTGATAAATCTATCCTTAGACTTACCAATAGATATAAATCCAGCCTTGAAAAAAGGGGATATGAACATCCAATGACAATAGCGAGAGTTATTAGTCATCAAAAACAAACAAAAATTTGTTTGCAAGAACGTCTAAAGATCTTTAGGCAAAGGGCTGCTGCCCTACAAGTATAAAGACACTACAGGAATGAATTCTTTTCTTCTTGTTTTTGTTGCTGATAAAGGACATAAAGGCATGACTCCTTTAATAAACCAAAATTTATTGTCCGCTTTTATTAGGACATAAAGGCATGACTCCTTTAATAAACACAAAATTTATTTCCGCTTTTATTGGCATTTATTTCCGCTTTTATTGGTATCAGAGCCATGAACAATGAGCTCTTTGACTAATAGTCCGGATCATTCTTCTCAAGAAGA